>APFE031245777.1:0-10480 GCA_000404065.3 Pinus taeda
ATATATATATATATATATATATAATTTTGTTATTTACCTCTATTTAAATATTTGTTTCAAGATGGGGTGATTTGTGAGAATGAGAGAAGGGGTATTTCCATCTCCTCACCTAGCTAATGAGGAGGGATGCCCCTCTAAGAATAAATGAAGTTGGTCATTATGAGCAATATTAAGTGGGAGATGAAGGGATGGCGACAGGGTGATTGTGGTGGTAGATGAAGTGTGTGGAGTGCGTAGGCATTGAGCATATATATCTCAGGTTTGACCCTTGGAAACATGCAATGCAAGCTATAGCAATAAATGGTTTTTAATGCCAGGCATGGTCATGGTATGTAGAGGAGGTAACTACACAAAGTGGGATTGAAGCTTGTTACAATGGTGATTTTTGAATGGAGGATTCACAAGGAAGTGATTGCAGTCAATGTTTAGATTTGGTGGATTTAACTAACCACATGTAAAACTATATGGTACCTTTGCATTGGTCTTCTTCAACACAATTGGTTAAGTTGTAGGAGAGTTAGAGGGGAAATCACGAAAGTCTCGAAACTTCAAATTTTGTCCTCTCATTATTTGAGTTTGTCAACCAACCACCTTCTTGGAGCCTAAGGTAGAATTAATGAGTTCCTTGGATGGATAATTTGAGCTATTGATTCTGGTTTTCTTTATTTGATAGAGCATTTGGTTATTGTTTCCTATTATTGTCTAAGAAAGTATTCTCAATTTCCAAGATTACTATTGTCCCTACATGGCATTTATGGTGGTGTCTCTATAATACTCTAGTTTGGGACTAGGAAAATTGTTTATGGAAGGAGGGGGTAGGCAATGGCTTTAGTGGAACATTACCTCTCAATCTTCACTGTCCTAGAATCCATATTTTTTCATGGGGCAATGGGTTGTGTTTAAGATGATTTTCCTACATGTTCTTTCTATGTTGATGGTTGGGTGGCGGTGTTTTTTCTAGCATTCAGGGGACTGCAACAATATCTTGATTGCTGTAGTCTTATTTCATGAGTGGTATTGAGTGCCAAATCCACTATTATTTTGTTATTGGTTGAATTCTAGCTAGGTTGGCAGTTTATCAGTAGACCTCTGAGTTGGAATGGTGAAGAAGAGGTGTGGGAGATACCTAGGTTTTTCTCTCCCCTATTGTTGGTTGTGGAAAAGTCCAGCTCAGTAGGCCCCTTCTTCTTTCTTAGCCTAGATTTGAGTGTATTAAAAGTGGAGAGATCAATTTTTTTTCTGTTGTCAATTTGCATTGGTGGAGTCCGGTTCATCATCGAGGATTCTAGTTGGTTGGCCAATCATGCTGAGACAAAGGGCTCAAGTCGAACAAGGGGCAACATATTACCAAGAGAGGGCCTACCAAGGACATAAATAAATTCACCATTTCTTTGAGGGGTTTTCTTATCGCTATTAGGAGTTAACTCTTGTTCATATATAGGAAGAACTTATTGAGTTGGAAGGGGAGGCCTCCAATCATAGGAGCTCCCTATCAGATATTGAGGTCTTCATTGAATGGGAATATTGGATCCCTCATACAAACCATACACGAGGAAGGTTAAATTAGTACATGAAAACAGTGGACCTGTAGAGGTTAGTGACATTTATATTAGGGAGAACTATCTTGGATCATCATGAATCTTACCTAGATATTCTCTAATATCCAGAACATTTGCATAGGAAATTTCACGATTTGGACCAACAGATGGAGAGGATCGAGCAGGACCTGGGCAATCATTGGGCATTAAGAAGACCTCGAGATGCTCCACATGAACCCATTCAAGTTCCATGCTCAAAATTAGACCTCTCAACATGCGAGTGATATGGATATGTTCACTGCTTTCCCTAGTTTTGTTGCTTTTGTTCAAGGCCACTTACGCTAATCTGTCATTCTTATCATGGATATTTTTTTTTTCTTTTCTTTCAATTATCTATCTTCTCTCTACGTGAAATATCTTTTTGGATATGGTGTGGTATTCCATGTGAGGTCTACCAGAAGATTGTAATCCATGATATAAACATATTTTTTAGAAATATACCAAACCAAAACAAAATTTGAAATATTTGTTCATATATATATATATGATCTATTTCTTAGGCACTTTTTTTAGTTAGCTAGCTTCCTTTAACTCTTTTTTCACATTTGTGGGAGTTTAGGAAACATGATTTTAGTAATGAGATTCCATGATAAATATATACTATTTTTGGATAAATATATGCCATTTTTGAATAGTATTAGGCTAAATATTCTACATTTTGGTACATGCTTATATAAGGTGTTGTGTAATTATTCTATGTTTTGGAGTTTTTGTTGATATTTTATCCAAATTCAATTGAAAAATATGCATAAAGATCCAATTCAATCTACTCTTTGGGTGACATGCTTGTATAATTAATAACACAAGTTAATAATATTTTTATTTTGAAGATTTTAATTCATTGATACTTATGAATATTGAAAATAATTTAATAGAGTAAGTAAAATCTAATATATTATAATATGAATACTATACAATAACTTTATCTTTTTAGTGGCAATCTAGGAATGAAAATTTTATGAAGACTATTAATGTGTTTTTGAATCATAAATGAATTTTGTGCCCCCAAAAACCTTCAAAGCATTTAAATTGTGCAATAGTCTAATAATTAGAATAATCATTTTTCTATCCTAGAGGAGTTTCACATTTGTTTGAAATAATATTTGAAAGTGTAGTTTGAGTAATAGACATAATGACCATTTTTCCGCACATTTTTTCTATTCAATTTTGGAAAAATCTACTAGATATTTTTAAGAATCATAATTTTAAGTTGTTTAATTTGTAAAGTTCAAGTAAGCCAAGGTTTTCCACAGTGTTGAATCCATTTATGCATTCAAAACACAATTTAAACAATAAGAAATTAAGATTTCTCCTTAAATTTTATTAGGAGAAAACATATTTATATGAGATGCTACTATTCCAATACTCAATGTTCATATGAGATATTACTATTTCATTTAGTCATAATTTTTTGATGTTGTACTTGGAAAATCAGGCAAAGGTGTTATGTAAAATACTATAAGGTCTTTGGTTTTTTCTCCTGGTTAACCCTGTATTTAATCTAGGGGAATGTATGCTGCACTTAGTGGTTATAGTGGTTACAAATGGAATTGATTGCATCTCATATCATCTATAAAATTTATTTTTTAAACTTTATTAAAAAATTAACAATACCCACCATTAAAATAACATTAATATAACAAATTATTTTAAATAATTTAATTAATAATTTAATGATGTGTTTCGATTTCAAATAGTTTCTATAGAATTTATTGAGTTGATGTTGTTAAAAAAAGATAAGTCTTCAAGGTGTATTACTATCAAATTTGGTGTTGTCTAACTATTCTATTAAGATTGTGACTAGAATCTATCAAAATAATTTATGGTCTATTAATGATTTATTTAGTTATTTTGTAAGGGTTTAGAATAATAATTTTTGGTTACTTAGTTATTTATTTATTTATTTTATAAAGATTTAGAATGCAATTTTAAATGCATAAATAGATTTAAAATACTAAGAAAAATGGTTTGTAAAATAAAATTCTAAAAAATTCAAACCTCAAAACCAATTTAAATGTAGAAAATATTCTAAATAATTCCAACCTCAAAACCAATTTAGATGTAGAAAATATATCTAAGAAGACTTCAGAACATAACATACATAAAATATGGCTAAAATGTTGTTTATGCTATATTAAATTTTATATAATTAGATTCACTAATTTCAAATAATGTTAATTCATATGTATAACTATCCATTAATTTCAAATTATTAAATAATAATTGTATTTCATATAATAAATTATTATAAAAAATGTCCTTATAAATTTTAATTATTAAAATAGAATTGTTGGGTTGTCAAAAATACAATTGTCATCTACGTTTTATGGAAATATGGTTATATTAGGGGTATTTTCCTATATTATTATAATGTATAAAGTATACATTTATAATTGCTCGTGGATTGTTACTATAAAATAGCTTGTGGATTGTTACTAGGAAACTACGACACAACAATAGGGATAGAAGTATATTAAATTTTTTTCATCTAATTTAGAATGATATAATTAATAAATAATAAGTGATAAGGAAAAAAAAATTAAATAATTATTTTTCTATCTTATATAATATTTAAAAAAATATATATATATTAAAGATAAAGAGGAGGGTTGGTGTATTCTCTTTATAATAGTAGTGTAGAGGATAAGACTAAGTTTAAAAATCATTAGTTTGTCTTCAATTTTCTTTTTTGATGTCTTTTTGTTTAGGTTCATCTTCAGTAGGATGAGGATTGGATGGATATGATCCATACAAGTGGTCTACATCAACTTGCTACCTAGAAGGTTCTTGCGAGTCTATTGGAGGAACCATAAAGAAATCCATGTTAATTGCCTTTTCACATATAATTTCATACATTTTTTTATCAAGGAGTGAAGGTTGTCCCAAATGGCAGAATGAGTGTCACCTTGCTCCTCAAATATCTAAGTAATGAATATCCTATTGAGCTAGTAGAGTTCTTTGAGTTTATGGGTCACATGTGTAGCTAGGGTCCTAACTAGCCCTCGAGGATGATCTGAAATCACTTATGAATGTTCTTAGTGAATTAATGTAGGTATTATAGACTCATGCACTGGGATATACCTATGTTATTTTAAGCAACGGATCGATAAGATTTTGAAATACACAAGCATTGGAAAATAGTAAGAGAACCACAACAAGAAAATGCAAAAACACAACAATTTAATAAGGAGTTTACCCAATCCTCTTGGGCTATGTCTCTTGGTATAACTTTTAGTCGTGGCCTTTTTTATTGTGTCTTTAAGAAAAGTTTTTACAAGGAGGAGCTCAATTTGAGTCTCCTGTAATAGACATAGCTCAGTAGCGTGGTACTTGGATTCCCCAAGCCACTAGAGTACATAGACTCCCCCTTACCGAGTCTCGACATCAACTGGTCTTAATGGGATGAGTCCAATTTAGTACTCAGTTCCCAACTGATATCCTCATAGGGATTGCTTCAACCTCTCAAGCCTTCTCAGTTCTATCTACTCGATGTTGCCTTAGCTATGCAGGTCAGCTTGAATTCTTTGTTCTTTGCTCCTTGCTTCACTCTCTATTCTGTCTCTCCTCTGCTCTTTGTCTATTCATGGCTTAAAGCCAATTTGTCCCGTGACTATTCGATTCCTCTTTGGGCTCTTTAGATTGCCTACCTATGTCCACTGGAATTCCCTGCTTCTGTGTCATCACCATTGCGCAATGTTTCACAAAGAGGTGGCCACTTGTCCCCTCACAAACTGAGTGCCATCTCTTCCTCGAACGGTCGTTATTTTAGTTATTCTATGAAATGATTCATCCACCAGCTTAGCGGTCATGTCAGACCCCAAATTTCATATTCCTTAGCCCATTCTTCTACCGAATCGTTCGTCCATCGGGTGGATTCTCTGCCATTTCTCTGGGGCCTGCAGATCCTACGGTCATCACTTTTATCACATGGGTGAGCTGCTTGATTGTTACACTGCAATGAGAAAGATTTTCTCTCTCATCCGCTGGACACATGTCATTGAGTGTATGGCATCGTGTGATCCTGTGCGACACCTACTTACCTCTTAAAGTGCTTGCGATATCCCATAGGTTTTGGGTGCGGGACTCACTTTCTAATGGTTTGGGTAATTCTGCATGGTTTTTCCTCTTTTTCACATGACTAGGTGCTAGGGATTTTCCTTCTATGAGGTTTTTATCCTGTGATATGCAATTTGCGCTAATCGTGTATCAAAAATGACCTCTTTTCTCTCATCTGGACTCCGTAATTGCTAATTTGGGCCACTGCGTGGTGTCCATGGGCCAACGGTCAGGGTGATTTGATCGAGGGTCCTCATTGTTCCATGCTAGCTACAATTGCCACTACCCAGAGGTCCTTTCTGATAGCTCATTGTTCAAAATATTTTGGAGTCTAACATAATTTGAAACAATCATAGAACTCTGATAATTTTCAAGGATCCAATTTTGATCAAAACCTTCCCATTGAAAAAGCTTTTGGACCAGCAAAAGTTGGTTTTCAAGCATCGACTAAGTGAGGATACAACTTTCTCACCTATCCAATCTCCATCCATTTTGCACTGCTCAGCTTTGAACACCTGAGCCCAATTCTAAGGTACTCAACATCTCCCATGCGCATCGTTCTCGCCTTCCTATCCAGAACTGTGTCTTCTCGCAATTCATTAAGATATTTAGCTAGCAGTTCATCAATAAAAGTCAATTGGGAGTAGATGTGCATATAAGTTGGAAAATCAAGCCAAAAAGCATTCTCACCAATTTTCACAAAGATCCTGAAAGGTCCATACCTTATTGGTTTCAGCTTTTTACCTTCACCTTGCATCCTGTCCTTTCTGATATACAACCAGACTTGATCACCAACTTGCAATCTATGCTCCATCCGATGCTTGTCAGGCCTTGCTTTGTATTTGGCCTAGCTCCTTTCTAGTTTTTCCTATACTGCTTGATGGATCTCTTGGATTTGTTCAATGAACATAGTTTCCTTGTCCACGTCGTTGTGTCCCTCAATTATTTTGTCCTTACCAAAGAAAAAATCCAAGGGAGACCTTGGTGTGAAACTAAAACAGGTCTCAAAAGGAGATCTCTATGTAGAAGAATGTTTTGCTCAGTTGTAAGAATGTTGCACATAACATAAATGTTCATCCTAGAGTTTGGGATGCTTGCTACAATATCCTCTAAGCAACTAGATCATGGTCTTATTGATCACTTTTGTCTGGCCATCTGTTTGTGGATGGAAAGCTGTACTTTTCTTCAGGTTGGTGTCCATTAGTTCCCACAGATTTGACCAAAACTTTCCCACAAATCGGGTGTCTCGATCATATATAATTGAAGTGGGTAATCCAAAATGAACCCATACATGTTGAAAGAATGGTTTTTCAGTTTGTTCAACTGTAATCCGTTTATTAAAAGGTATCAAAACACACATTTTGCTGAGCCTATCCACAACAACATACAGATAATCATGACCTTTCCTAGATTTAGGTAGTCCTCCAACAAAGTCCATGGAAAGAGTTTCCCAAGGATGAAAAGGGATGTGTAATAGAGTGTACAAGCCTAGTTTTCCATTGCTGAGCTTGCTTTTAGAAAACATAGTACACCCTCTTACATATCTAGAAACTGTGACATTCATTTTTGGCCAATAACAAAATCTCTGCAGCTGTGCAACTGTTTTACTTACCCCAAAGTGACCCGATGTTAGAGAAGTGTGTGCTTCTCAAATTATCTTTACTCTTTCATTTTGTGGAATGCATAGCTTCACACAATTATATAGGAATCGGTCCTTAATATGGTAATCCAATTCTTCTACTCATTTTTCTTGACTTAAAGTTGCATATACATCTTTAAACTCTATATCTTGAGCATTTTGTTCAATGTAACTCTCATGTAACACAAAATTATGCTTAAGTATAGTAGATGCATTTATAATGGGCTAGATAACATATCTGCAACTTTATTATGTATGCCCTTTTTATATCTGATGACTAAATGAAACTGTTGTAGAAAACCCATCCATATATAGTGTCATGATTGCTGCAACTTAGTTTGGGAGTGTAGATATTGAAGTCGTTGAGGATTAATATGTATGACTATGTATTTTCCCATTCAGTAATTTTTTCACTTTTTCACACTCTTTACTAATACATACAATTCTTTATCATATTTGGGATAGTTAACTACTGCAGAATTAAATGTCTTAGAATGATAACATATGGGATTACTATGCTATATCAACATTGCTCCCATGGCATAGTCACTCGCATCCATATGGATCTCAAACGGTCTTTGAAGATTTGGTAGTGCGAGTATTCGTGCTGTACTAATCTTTTCTTTCAAGGTGTCGAAGGCTTTCTGTCATTTGCCTCCCCACTAAAACACCTTTTTCAATCCTACTAAATCATGTAAGGGAGATGCAATTAAGGAAACGTTAGAAATGAACTTTCTCCAATATTGTGCTACTCCTAAGAAGCTCCTAACTTCTGTAGTAGATTTCGGTTTAGGCGAGTTTACAATGACTTCCACCTTAGAGGGATCTATATTCAATTCACCACCCCCTACTGTATGTCCCAAATAATTCAAAGATGTTTTGCCAAATTCACATTTTGAGAGTTTAACATAAAAATTTTCTCTTTTCAAAACATCTACTGTCTTCTGAACATGCTTTAAATGTTCTTCCCATGTTTTGCTAAATATCAGAATGTCATCCAGATACACAATAACAAAATCATCGAGAGAAGGTCTGAGTACATCATTCATTATTCTCATGAAAGTAGCAAGAGCACTAGTTAAGCCAATAGGCATAACCAACCACTCATACAATCCCTACTTTGTTTTGAAAGAAGTCTTCCATGCATCTTGTCCTGCAACTCTGACCTAATGATATCCACTATGCAATTCTAACTTGGAAAAATAAATAACTTCTTTCAATTGATCTAATAGATCATCTATGTGAGGAAGGGGATAACAATTTTTTATTGTTATCTTATTCAGTGCTTGGTAGTCAATGCACATTCTCCACAAGCCATTTTTCTTTCTCACCAAAATGATTGGAGATCCATATGGTGATGTGCTGGGTCAGATGAACTCCTTCTCGAGCAACTCCTGCACCTGCTTCTTGATTTCTGCATTCTCTAAAGTGGACAACCTATACATTCCAATGCTAGGCAATGGAGCATTTTACTGCAAATAAATATCATGCACTATTTCCTTTTTGGGTGGCAAACCTTTAGGTTCTTGAAACAAGATATCATACTCTGAAGCAACTTTTTCTAAATCAACTTGTTGTTTAGCATCACAACCCTCAAATAGATTGGTTTTATCAAGTTTCTTTTCCTTTACAGCCATCAGAAAAAAATGTTTGCATGAATTTATAATTCATTTCATCTACCCTGAGTTTATGAGAGTGTAATTATTCTTGAGCTTATGGGCTCTTACAATATATTCAATTCAATCTTTAATGAGTAGATACTTGTTCTCAGCTCTATAGAAAATAGCTTTTCTATCATACAAGTAAGGACTTCCTAAAACAATTTCATATATATCCAAAGGAATTATGTCTAACTCAACATGATCTACAAATTCTGACCCAAAAGAAAACTTGAGTTTGCATTGTCTAGTCACTTGTAGTTGTGCTTTATCACTTAAGCATCCTAATGCGTATGGTTCCTTGTGAGGTGTCGTCAGTAATACCAACTTCTTTACAATTGCTTCAGAAATTAAATTTACTTGTGAGCCACTATCAATCAAAGTATCTATCTTTTGATGTCTGGAAATAACTCAAATATGGAAAAGACCATGTCTTTTTCTCTCATTTTCTTCATCAATATTAGATTGTGCAGAATTACTAGTAGATGCTTTAGAATTCTTACCTTTTATACCTGTGGCTGCAATGGTTGTTTCATCTTGTTATACGAGAATAATGTCGACACAGATGCTGCTATTCCCAGTAAGATGGGTGGCTATCTTAGAAGCAAACAATCAAAGTCTTCTATTGATTCCTTTTGTGAAAATAGATGAGAGGAGAACCAAGAGGGCCAACCTGAGTCTTGCACTCGATGCCCTCTCCTTCTTGATAGAGTTTTGTCGCTTGCTCTTTGTCTGCGCAGCTTCAAAAGGACCTGTAGAATCACAACAACATACTACTATCCAAGAAACTGGGATCTAAGTTCATAAATAATGCATGATCAGATGTGCATTAACCATATACAAGCAGATATAAACAAATACAGAAGAATATGGAAGGAAACAAGAATAGATTTATTCAGATAAAAAGTAGCAAGAGGATTACAACCATGAGTAGCTCTGACCCAGTATCATCCTCTAGCTAAGAATCCCTTCTTCACCTCAAGCAAAGCACAACCACCCAACACTGTGAATGTACACCAGAATACCAACAGAGCTTCTCTATAAGTTACAAAATTCCAGCTTCTGGATCTTTGTGATGAGGGATTCATATATAGATGATTACATAGATGTGAGTCATCTTTTGGGATCTTTATTAGTGTCCTCTCTCTGATAGTTTCTGCTTCAACTTGGAGAAGGATGATCTCTCACTCGTCCCTAGTCGAAAATGGAGTGGCAAGTGTCAGAGGGGAAGCTTCTGGAAGATTCCATGACCTTCCACCTCGCTTTTCTGTCCCTTCCATTTGTCCATTCCTGACCATCACACCCTACAGAGGAGAAAAACAATATGCATCGCACCCTGTACATGGGGAAGGTGATATGCATCACACCCTGTGCATTGAGCTTTCAGTATAGTCGAGTTTTGACCATTTATGAGCAGTTTTCAGTGGAGAACTTCTGGGAGATGATGTAATCAGTTGACCTTGTTCCTTTAGGCAGTGAAGCAACCCTTTTAGGGACTTAAGAGCCCTCAATTTATGGACATTTGTGAT
>APFE031245777.1:39793-53903 GCA_000404065.3 Pinus taeda
TATATATAATTGTGTTAATTTCTGGCCTACGTATTCTCCAGCCAGTGGTCTTCAAGGCGGGTCCTCCAATGGCTTGGCTCGAACACATGTCATGTGCGTAGTTTTCGCTGTTATATTGAGTTCTAGAACTGTTCATCCGAATGAATTTTATTGCTGTTGAAATTTACAACTTCTGTTGGTGTATAATTGTTTATTAAGCGGATCCAGAAGCGTGGGAGGTAGAGAGTTGTGCACATGTGGAATCGAGCCTTGGATGTTTGGGAATTACAGTTTTCCTGCTAAATCTAATCCAAAACCAAGCGAATGGTGCGCTAAAGGAGAGCCTACATTTGTGAGAAAGACGTGGGGAAATGTCTACAAGGGGGTTTGAGAGAAATAAAATTGGACAGTGAATGATTTATTGAAGATTTTAAACTTCTGCTATTGGCAATTAATTGAAGTGCATGCTGTATATGCACAAGTGTAGAAAGATCCTGGATATGCAGACAGGCTGCCCAGCATCAAGTGGTATCAGAGCGGGAACAACTTCCTTTGAAGGTTCAAATGTTTTTTTTTGTTAATTGCATGTGATGATTTTCAAACTGATAAGTATTGATCTACAGGAATAATGAAGAAATCTCAGCAGGAGGAAGGAGAAGTGAATGTGGCAGAACCTAAAGATTCAACAGAGGTTGAATAAAGTTGCAGATGAGGGAAGCCTCTATGAGCAGTGGAGGATGCTCAAAAGGTTCCAGCAGAGGACCAATGATTACCAAAAGGCCAGATCCGGAGGGAAGGATTGGTGAGGTAAGTTGCAGCAAGAGAGGTTGCTGTGGCAGAGGCTTCATGCAACGCATAGCTGAAGAACTTATGGCGATGGAGAAGGATACTAAAAGTCATAAAGGAGACAGAGGAAAAGGTTCAGAGAAATGCCACAGAGATGAGGTGACTGGTGGAGTTCGAGAAAGAGAGATTACAGAAATAAAGGCACAGTTACAGGCACTGGAAGAACAGCTACAAGAGCAGGAAAAGCAGAAAGGAAAATGGATCTTTCCACTGAAGGGAAAGAGAGTGATCTGGCGACAATTGCAGAGGAGGTTGAGGCAAATTCTGATTGCCTTTTTGAAAAAGGGACTTAGAGTTCTTGCGCCAGAGTTGGAGGTTGAAAATCCCACATGCAGATATAGTAAAAGGAAAGTGTTGAAGGAAAAAGTCAGGACTAAAAAGTCTTGTGGTTTTAAAGCTGATGAGTTGTGTATGTTTGCAGGTGCAGAGGAGGTTTCCATTGATGAAACAGAAGAGGACAAAATCATTGATGATTTTTTCAGTTATTAGGTAAATCCAGATCAGCTGGATAATGTAAAACCATGTATTTTTGTAGCTGACAATTGTGATGTGATGACAGGTTTTACTGAGGAGGATGTGCCATCTTGTGAAACTGTTCTTATGGATGCAGAAGAAGTGAATCAGTTTGAAGTGCAGATAAGAGAAGTAATAGTTGATACTGTTGAGCATTTTATGAAAACTGAGAGTTTATATGCAGGTGATGAGATGGTAACAACAACAAGCTCGGATTGGGAAAGTATTGAAGATTGCACAAAAATCTTTTCAAAGGAGATGACAGATTTATGGCAGGAGTTAAATGTTCTGGAGAAGAGACTAGAAGTACAGAGGATAAGAATCCAGAATATAAACACAGAGATGAGTGAAGATAAAGAGGTTTATGAAATGCTCGCAAAGAAAAGTAAGGCACTGATGCCTTATGATTTTTATTTTAACAAGTGTTTTGTGAATGCAGGTATTGTTGTAGGTACTGGTGAATATTTGACTCGGTCAAGCAATCAAATGAAGGGAGAAGATGTTTTCTGTTCCAGAGGACAAGAGGGGATGTATGATCGAGTGGCAGTGAGAACAGAAAGAAGCATAGAAGTAAGAAATCTGCAGTCTAAGGATTTATTAGACAAAGAAATTGAGCTCATTAGAAGAATCATGTTGGAAGTGTCTCAGAGGAAGATATCAGCAAGGAAGAGAAGCATCAGAAGCAGCCGCAAAAGAAAAACAAAAGAAGATTGTGAAAGTGTATCTAGTGGAGCGATGCAGCATAAAGTGTGGAAACCTGGAGGAAGACAGCGACTAGTAGCACATGGTGACTTGTAGAATAAGATATGGGATCCAGGCATACACAGGTCCGAACACATGATCAGGAGATCATGATTAATTTTAAGTTTGGGTGTATGATACAGGAGCATCAAGCCCGTTTTTCATATGTAAATATAGAATAAAGATGGGGTGGTAATTTTAGATATTTTGTTGTAAATATTCTTTTATTTAGAAAAAGAATATGAGTGAATAGTTAGAAAAATAACGAGGATAGGATTTCTATGTTTTTTCCAGTCAAAATTAAGGTAAAAATAGGGAATAAAGCTTCCAGCTTTATATCATTGTGTAAAAAAAGAAAAATCATGCTTTTTCAAAGAGATAAGGCTGATCTATGTATCCATTATTATTATTATTATTATAAATAATTATTATAAATAAAAGTAGGAGCTGAGCCCTCTGCGGAGGAGCCTGCCAAAAGTATTATGATCGTACATTTCCTCTCAGCGTTCCCACGAACAAGCGATTTCCTGTTGAATTATATTCATGTGGTAATTACAGTCCACGGTTCTATTTATTAATTGCTAGAATGATATTATGGATGATAAAATGGCTGTCTGTTGGTTAGTGTATTCAACGTGTAACGAAAGAACTTTACGGTGAGAAATGGTGTATTGAGAAATGTGTGTATTTTTGTAACTGTGCGTACTGTGTATATGAAATTGTTTATCAGCAGGTTATCAACGGCCTTCTCAACGCCGGCTCTCAGTTTCAATTCCATTTATCAGCCGCCCTTCCCAGCGCTGTCAAACCTCTGTTCACATAGATTAAATTCGATAGTTAATTGCATGACGTGTGGAGAGGGGTAATAGTGGAAAGGTTTATACCGCTTGGCTTATAAGTATATATATATAACTGTGTTAATTTCTGGCCAGCGCACTCTCCAGCCAGTGGTCTTCAAGGCGGGTCCTCCAATGGCTTGGCTCGAACGCGTGTCATGTGCGTAGTTTTCGCTGTTATATTGAGTTCTGGAACTGTTCATCCAAATGAATTTTGTTGCTGTTGAAATTTACAACTTCTGTTGGTGTATAATTGTTTATTAAACGGATCCAGAAGCGTGGGAGGTAGAGAGTTGTGCACATGTGGAATCGAGCCTTGGATGTTTGGGAATTACAGTTTTCCTGCTAAATCTAATCCTAAACCAAGCGAATGGTGCCCTAAAGGAGAGCCTACGTTTGTGAGAAAGACGTTGGGAAATGTCTTAAAGGGGGTTTGAGAGAAATAAAATTGGACAGTGAACGATTTATTGAAGATTTTAAACTTTTGCTATTGGCAATTAATTGAAGTGCATGATGTATATGCACAAGTGTAGAAAGATCCTCGATATGCAGGCAGGCTGCCCTGCATCAGGTTGAACCTCAAAGATTAATTCTATAACCTTTTAATTGAACCTTGGAATAGAATAATATGTTTGATACTTTATAAATATTCAAGTGAGTTTTGAAATATATGTTTGCTAATAATATTTGACTTATTTTTAGGTCTTTTAAGGATTAATTCTACAACCTTTTAATTGAACATTGAAATGGAATTATATTTTTGATAATTTATAAATATTGAAATAAGTCTTGAATATATATATAAATATATAATTTGCGAGACTACAACATGGTCATGTGTCATGAATAACAATTCCAAGATAAGGCAGGAGATTGAAACCTATGACCTAACCAATTTAACTTTCTTAACAAGTCACCCATTAATTTTTTTACTATTTTTTTCTCGATTTTTTTCTATTGGTTTTTACTTATGTTGACCTTTTCACCGATATTTACTTAAAATATAAAATTTATACTTTAAAAAAAAAGAGTTTTATGTTTCCTTTAATTTCTCTATCCAAAATTTACTTCACATGTAGAAAAATAAATAAAAATAAAATAAAAAATATATATTCTTAACCTGCATGTAAGGTTTCACCTTACTTATTCCATTCATGAAATTACTTATTCCAATCATGAAATTTTTTGTTGACTTGATATTATTTTTTATTGATTTCATACTTCTTTACTTGCACTTTTAAAAATAGTTCACATTACTCATTCCAATCATGCCAATCATGAAATGTTTTGCTGACTTGATATTATTTTTTTTTTTTATTTCATACTTCTTTACTTGCACTTTTAAAAATAGTTCACATTACCTATTCCAATCATGAGATATGAATTTTTACTAATTTGATACTTCTCTACTTGTACTCTTAAAAATAGTTTACATTACTATTCCAATCATGAAATTTTTTATTGACTTGTTATTATTTTTTTATTGATTTTACACTTCTTTACTTGCACTTTTCAAAATAATTTCAAATAAATATATTTTTTTATCTATTAAGATCATTTTTATTTTTTTTTGTAAATATTCAGAAATTTTCATTTTTAATTATATTTTGTTACCATGGTTAACTTTACTCATAGCTTTTTATTGGGCTTTGGATTCAAGGTGAATGAGTGCATTGTTAAGGTACTCCTTGCTATAGATTATTGTTTCAAATCCCATGAGTGCTTACCTACCAAAAAAACTTTAATCATAACCAACTATGAATATTTATATTAAATCATACCTTTTATATGCAATTTCAAAAACTTGTGGGAAATCTTTATTATTATTAACTTAACTGATTGCCCACTATGAATATTTATTTTGAATTATACCTTTTATTTGCACTTTCAATTTTTTTTTTGGGAAATATTATTCTTATGTCAAAAATATTTAGCTTGAGCTTGGAAATCATTTTAAATATTTTTTTTTCCTTTCATTTTTAAATGGGGTGTAGATAATTCATCTCGAAGAGTATTTCTCTACGCACTAACGCCTTGAGGCGTGGACCATTGATTCGCTATTGTTGTTAGTAAAATAATCGTTAAGCATTGGTAAACTGCTCTAATACCCATTCAAGCGAACTTGGGCAAGAGCATCATAAATTATTTTATAGATAAAATAGTTCTATATATCCGTATTAAAAATCCTTTCTTCTCAAATTAGGGCAGGTAAACAAAGCACTGAAAAACAAACCGTTTCCTTCAGCTTTCATCTATTTGATAAGGTGATAAAAATTTTGAAGTCTTGAACATTGGAAACAGATAAATCCATTCAAGGTAGATTCATTTTGGTATTCTTTAATGATAAGATTTTGAATTTTGTATTCTTTATTGACGAATTTTATATTCTTTATTATGGGATGGTTTAATATGTAAGAGCACCATTATTTTCTTAGTTACCTCGGGATATGAGTACGTTGGTTCTTATGAATTTGAGGTTTTGGGCATCAACGGTTTTCCTTAAAAGCTGATTTTTTATTTATTTTTAATTATGTTATGATGTACTTAGGTCAAGTAAATACCAAGTTTGAGTCTCGTCAAACAGCTTAAGATGAAATCACAACCTTCAGGGTCAAAAGAAATATTAGGAGGGAAAAACCATTACTTTTTACGTTTGGAAGCAAGGCCTAAATTTTGGTGTGGGGGATTGTTGCTGGCTCAACATGTTATTGGATGTTAGTTACCACCACGGAAACATTTTTGACTTATTATATGACTTCATTAGTTGTGATTAATGGGAGGTTAAACTTTACTAAATCAAGGAAGGTTATCATTGAATTTTTTTGTTAAGTTTACTTAGGGAAGTTTTTATACTAGTAAGAAGTAATTAGTAATGACACATTTTTAGTTTTGAACTTTTGTATTGGGTAATTTTATTTTCAATTTCAATTTTTGGAAAGCAAGAACTAATTAATAATCATATTCTCATTCTAATTTTGAATCCTCATATTGAGATCATCTTATTTTTAATTTCATGTTTTGGATGTTTTTCTATGCAATAAAATACAATAATAAAGACATTTTTTCCTCATTATTTATGATCATTTTAGTACCATATCTTTGTTTTTGGATTTGTTGCATCCCCCTATCTTTACTGAACTTATTCATTTCTATTAATACAATTATATTATGATTTTCTCAAAGCAAATTTTCATTATCTTTGTTCAACACTCTTTAATTAATATCTTTAATGTCTTTTTTGTCATAATTTTTTATGTTGTTGATCTTTTGTTATAGCTCTTTTATTTATTGTTGTTGTTGCTGAGATTTACAAATTTGTATACTTTGGTACTCCAACTTTCTTTATGTTTACACATTTTCTTCATCTTTGTTAGTGACAAATTTGTTCAACATGTTTAATCATTCCTTTGAAAACATCACAAGTCATAAATCTATTGTTTTGACTCCCCCTCACACATTGGACTACAACATATTAATGTATTAACACTCAACCATTTACTTCTAAGTCATTGTTGGGTAATTTAATTGTTACTTAAATTACTTGTCATTAAATTGTCAAACTCAGGGTTGACTAATTTGTGAAGTATACTTCAACAATATACACTAGGAATCAACTTTCAATTTAAGAGTAAAATAAAATATTGAAATGACGGAAAAACTCAAAGAAAACCTATTCATGAAAAATGTCTAAGATGAGTATGCACACTTTTTTTTTAGAAGTCTCAAATTCTAAACTTGGAAATAAATATTTTAATCTATGAATTTGACATGACTATTGACATGAAAGTAAACTTACTCTATTGACATGAAAATAAATCTATTCTAATGACATGAAAGTACATCTATCTTTATCAACAAGAAAGTAAATCTATTCTTATGAATGGAAAGTAAATACTTGAAAGTAAATTTAATTTAGAAAGTAGCAAATCATATACTAAGAAATAATTGAATTCTTAAACTATGAAATTTAAAGGCAACCTATTATGAAGGCAATGAGAGATCAATTGAAACTACTATTTTGTACATTTTCAAATTAGAATAATTCATGACTATCCATGAATCTAAAGAAAAGAAGACTGAAAAGAAACTAGTCTATGAAATGAGAGCAATAACACTTAGTCTACAAAAAACCATAAATGGAATGAACATAAAAGAATGTAAACAATGAATCTAATCAAAATACTTAAAATGAATATAAATAAACTAAACAAATAAAATATTAGAATAAATTCCATACTCATTAGGTGGCCATCTCAAAGTGCATGAGAGGTGGAAAGTTGAAAAAACTCTTGATCAAACACCAAATGAAGGCATGACCATATCAAAAGCGAATTACAATGGTATTCATTACATCAATCATAAGCATAGTGCCAATTCTTAACATCCAAAACTCTATAATGAAGCATGAGCATAGCTCCCAAACTTTTCACACCTTTTGAGAGGAGAAGACACTCCTATTTATACAAAAAGTAAGATAACTAACTCATAAATGTATATCCACAAATATTTCCTAGATCCACAAATATCTCATGTGGTAATAACCATGTGTTGACATCTAGAGATTATCATCTCTTCATATCCTCTCATAAATATCTCCTCACTTTGATAGGAGGGGCTTATGAAAAGTTACATAATCTTTCTTTATGAAATGTGATTCACCAATGATCTCAATCTTCCTAAAATTTTCAAGAGTTTGAAGAGGAAATTCGAATTTGAGTCTCAAAGGTCAAATATGATTGTCTTGAAATCTTCAAATATGGCTACACATGCTACATAACTCATCCAACTTTTATATATAAGTGAATACATGTTATTTTTATCATATTTAACCACAAATTCACTTAAAATACAAAAATAAATGTATTGGAAAGTAAGGTCTCTAAATCCATATTTAATTATGAATATGGTCTTAGTGCATGTTTATGGAGCTGGGAAATACGGTAAATTCTAAAGCAAAGTGAAAGAAAAGAGAGTGAAATGAATGATATTTTGGAGACACAACAGTCATAATTTTGTTTCACTTGTACTTGAATTTGGTCATTTAATTTATTTATTTTCAAACCATAAATTTTTTTTAATTATTAGATTGTTACACATGAACAAAAGACTCATAGAACTTAAGAATTCATAAGAAAAAAATAAAAAATACAAAAAAAATAATAAGTTTTTTAAGTTAACTATCTCATAGCAAAGGTCCATTTCCTAAGACCTTATTGCAGGTCTCATATCCATTAAGGTTGAATTTGCAGGAGATATGATTTACAACTTTAGTTATATATTTTCATTAAAGGGGCCAGACCCTAGACCTTTTCATTAAAAACACATTAAGGTGTTTTTATTGTTGATGTTTTGATCCCTAGTCTCACCCCTTGATTAATTCTAAGCTAATGACCTTTCCATTAAGATGTTTTTATTGTTGATGTTTTGATCCCTAGTCTCACCCCTTGATTAATTCTAAGCTAATGATGGATGCTTCTCAAACCCATCCATTCTACCCAACCTCTGGGGTCTATAGTTGGAACGACCACATGACATTGCATTCACGGTTGATCTCAGGGCATAGAAATCCCATGATCCTTGTTATTTCAGGTATAGTTAGGATAACAGATTCTCGGTTTGTGGTCGTCGCCTGCCATTATCTCCTCTTCTTGTTTGGAGGAGGAGATCTGCAACCCAAATTTTGTCCCAACGTTTATGGCAGTGGAAATACTTGTGCAAATAAAAAATTGATATAGGTAAATAGGCCTGAGAAAGCTCAACAACATTTTCTTTCTTTATAGTTTGATACATCCTCGACCCTTAGGGTAATAAGCTCTATCAAGTTTTTCTTTCTTGTCCCTCTTCACATCGATGCACCATTTAACTTTGTTTCCACCTTTCAGGAAAAAAATCCCACTGAGAAACAATGTTACGGGTTTTGATGCCACGAAAATCACAAATGTTTGGCGGTGGCTGGGAGAACTTCTCTAGGGGAACCAAACCACCGAATGGAGACCATTCTGCTGGGCTCGACCTAGGTAAGAACTATATCATGTTCTTGTCTATTCATTTTGTGGTCTCTTCCTTTGTTGCTACGGTGGCCTTACTCTTATGGCTTGCCCGCTTCGCTTATTTAGTAGACAAGAAAGTGATTCCAGCTCTGGGTTCGAGTGCGGCCTACACCTGCCATCAATAGGTACCCATGTTCTCTCCCTCGTTCAAGTTGGAAGAATTCAATCTGGTCTAGGAATTTTCCTTTTTTTTTTTTTTTTTTTGTTTTTGTTTATGTTACTGTTGAAGGTAAGGAAAAATTCAAAACTCATCCACCTGAGATTTTTCAGATGAGGGTTTGTTAAATTCGGCTAGTTTCGTTGTATCAGAAATTTAGGTAGTTAATTTGTTTATTCCACGTGACCCGTAATGTTAATATGGTCTATTGGGTTTCCAATCCATTGGCCGAGGTATACCTTCACATATATATTGTTAATTCTTAACGTGTCTTCTTTTGAGACCAAGAAAGAAAAACAGGTTACCATTTTGGTTGGAGGAAATGAAATTACAATTTCGATACTGTCTTTTTGTTTGTGGATGTAATGGCTCAGTTTTTTTTTCGTCTTGCTTAAGTATGTGTTTTGTTTGCAATTGGTCGTAAAGAAAGAATGGTTGACTTTTTTTGAAATACTATGCTTTGAGTTTAATTTTTGGGTCTTTATGAATTTTGTTTTCCTTAATAACACTATCTACTATGAATAAATTATTGTTATTCTTTATAGGAATACCACATTATATAGATAAGTCTCCCCAAGTAAGATGTGGTCTGGCTTGCCAGGACCGGGTTACCCACAGGTATAATAATTTTCTTATGCTTAAAGAATGCGGTCAGGGACTACTCTACCGACACTCTTGTCGGTTTCCTAGAGATAACACTTCCTCATTGTAAAGGTTATAACTTATTCTTCTATACCTTGTTACCAACAGCAATTACAGGTTTCTACCCCTTGGGTCTGGCTTAATAAGACACACATTCGATAACAATTATATATATTTATTTCTGTGGCAACGACACGTAGCCGACTCTATGTTTACTCTCTCTTTATGGTTGTACTTATCATCCCATATTATTATGTTACGATTTCCTTAATGGAACCGTGTATTTTCACAATAACAGTTTCACCCCTTTCCAATACATATGTACTACTCAAGTAAAAATATAATGTCCAAGAAATGGTATACATAACTTAACAATACTATTATTATTTGTAAGAGTTGAGTTCAATAACCAATTGAGTTGAATAACCATTCCACATTTTATGAATCAAAGAATACTATTTAGATTTACTTGTATTTTCCAAAAACATAATACATAACTCAAAATATATTATTACTACTTATGTGGTTGTATTCACAGTTAGCACGGAAAGTGAATGCTAGAAGAGACCACCCCTCCCTTCCAATGGAACTCTAAATTACATGTAGTTCCCTAGCTCACCCCCGACCCCTCGAGATCTCACTTTTCAACAAAATTGATAATTACAACCTTCAGAGGTTAGTGCTCTCGCTTATAGACACCCTTGGTCCAACCTCAAACATTCTTGTTTTCCATATAACAGAGAGGTTTCCACTAGCCCTATACCAATGCAAGATAAAATTCCCCTCGCAACTTCCTACAAAAAATTTCAATCTCATTTCTCTCCCCAATGAGACACATCTCCCTTGAGGTTGTTAACCCCTTCCTTGTCTCTTATGAGATATTTTATCTCAAGGGATATGCAAGGTGATAACTGCCCCAATTATCTCGAAGTTGAAATTTGTTATTGGGTCTTTTCATCCAAATTTCACATTCCTCAACATGTTTTAAAAGTTAACAAATAACATAAACCTTTATCATTAAAAGTTTCACAAGGTTTTTTCCTCTAAGCCGATAGTAAAAGTAAATGACGGTAGTTGTGAAAATTATTTCAATGGATAAGGGTGTTACATATTCCCCTCCTTGTGTGAAACACCATCCCAGTTTTCATTCATGCCCTTGAAATAGGCCCTGGTATGCTTGTTGCATGAAATTCCCTTCATCCTAGGTGGCCTATTCCAAGCTAAAGTGCCTCCGCTTCACTTTAACCTATGTGATAGCTCACCTCCGTAACATTTTTCTCTCTAATTGAGAATATGCAAAAGCTCTATTTGTATTTCTCTGTCTAGTTATACCTAGATAATAACATAACACATCATCAATTTCTAACCCTTGTAGAGAATCTACATATATATAGATAATATAATATATAATAAATATATATATAGTATATATATATAGATATATATATATATAATATATATATATAATATTATATAAATATATGTGACTCATAATAACTCCTATGTTTACCTCTATGGCGTGTCAGTTAATGATATGCCTATGGTCATATATATATTTTTTTAATAGGGATACATGAAACAGATTGTGAACTTTTATATGACTTGACAACGCAAGTTGATACGCAACTCACCCCACCCTTTCCAAAATCGGAAAGGGCCAACAATACCGAAGTGTTAATTTTGCACAAGTCGCCCATCTCAAGGTGATTTTACCAAGTTTGATCCTTACATATACATGATCTCCAACTTGATATTGTTTGTAAGTTCTCTTTTTATCAAAATATGCTTTTTGTCTGTCTTGGTAATATTTTAGATTCTAGAGGACCTTTTTTTTTTACAGTTTTCTCCATTTCCACTAACATGTCTAGTCCTAATATTAGCTTATCATCATGGATGATCCAATTATCAGGAGTTCAACATCTTTTCCCGTATAATACTTCAAATGGGCTAATCTTTAGGAACTCATGACAACTGTTATTGTAGGAAAACTCAACCAAGTGGAGGTATTCCTCCCACCTAGTCGATTGTTGCATTACATACATCTGTAACATATCCTCAAGTATGTGATTCACCCATTCCATCTATCTATTCGTTTGCAGGTGGTATGTAATACTAAACTCGATATTAGTACCCAGCCTAGTAAGAAGACCCGTATAATTATACTTCACGTCTTGATCTAAAATTATGAGCTTTAGCATGCCATGCAATTTAAATATTTCTTTCAAGAATATGTCAGAAATTTGAACAGTTTGGTAGGTGTAATTGAGGAATGGGAAACAGATGATGTAACCTTGCTAGATGTTGATGTTTGGTTTTAACTTGCTGATATTCCAAACATTTAAATAAATAATCATTGATATCCTTCCTCATACTAGGCCAAAAGTATCCTTTTCTTAAAGTAAAAAACAATTTATGGTATTCAAGATGGGATACATAGGGGCTTCGGTGGAATTCATCCAACATCAAATGTTTAATCACCATCTCATTGTGTACATAGATTCTTCCCTTGTAGGTATTTAAATCATCACTATTTATACCGTAATCACTTTGCTTCCCATCTTTTTTCATTTTTTCGCTTCTTGCCACAAGAATTTATATCCTCGGTTTTTAAAGGAAACGTCTCTTATTTGTTAGAAAAAGTTAATTTGTATTTGAGTGTAGAAAATTTCATTTGCATAGTGCAGTTTCCTACTCACTGTATAAACAACATGATTTTCTTTTCCTTTAAGGTGTTTAAAATCTAAATCAAACTCACTTAAAAAGTTAATCCACTTTGCTTGATGCGCATTTAAACTAGGTCATTTAAAAAACTTGTTAAACTATTGTGATTAGTCATTAGGAGGAATTTTTTTCATAATAGGTAACATCGCCATGCCTTAAGGGCATGGAATACATTCATTAAGTACATACATTAGCTCCAGTTCATAAGAGAATTATCTTTACTCATAACATTTTGGCTTGCATGATTCATAAGCTACAACCTTTCCTTGCTGCATCATCACCCCTCCAACAACTTCTTGCCATGCATCCGTGCATACCTTGATAGGTCATTAGATTATTAGTGATTACCCGATGACTATTATAGTTGTATCCCTTATTCATATTGTTGTGCCCATATTGTCCCCGTATTTTTATCAATGTGCCCCATAGAATCCCTCTATTGTTATTTTTGTGGCTTTATATTATTATTGTTAGGTCAGTTGGGTTATATTGTGACCCCTTAAACTCCTATATATAGAAAGGAGGTTTTGTCATTTGAACCATCAAAGAATTTTTCATTTATATAATATAAAGGAGGTTGCCCCCTCGAAGAGGCTGAATTCTAAGGTGTTGATCTATCTTTTATTTCTTTTTCTTGGGCTCGTTTCCTAACATTTGGTATGAGAGCTTTGGATTCTAGGGTTTCACTGCTCCAATTACGTCATCGTGGCATTTTCACTATAACTTTCTTTTTCTGCGACGTTTCAGAAGCTAAAAGAAAAAAATAATTTGAGAAGAAAACATTTTGAACCTCAGGTCCGAATTTTAGAACTTTTTACGCTATATTTGCGGAGATATGATTTGAGGAAGTTCGTCTTTTTGCAGACTACTCAATTGCATTCCAAACAAGTGACTTGGGGAAAATCATCATAACTTTCTCTTTGAGCATCATATTGAAATTCCATAAGAAGGTATCGAAAGAGGATGGACTGTGGTTTCTTGTACATATTTTTCAGAGCCAAAAGTCGAAACAGTGACTCGTGGCATGTCGTATAAGTTTGCTCTACTGAACTAGTCTATAATCAGGTCACTGTGGGAGATTTCACATAACTCTTTCTTGTAAAATCCAATTTGGATCAAACTTGTGTCATTGGAAAGAGGACGCAGAGGGCTACTACAGGTCATAATTTCAGAGCTAGATGGTCTGAAATTACAGAGACACATCATATTCAATATCAAGCTCCTACAAAGTGAAAAAAGGTGTGTAGTTTTTTTAAAACTTTTGCATAAAGCCTGGTTTGAAAAATTAGTTTGAAGGAATTCAAAGGGCATAGTAAAGTATTATTATTCGTAAAATATGCCTCGAGGAAAGAAAATGCAAACACCTAGTAAGCAACCTGAAAGCTCTAGCATGACTCATGAATAAGAGGAAGAAATGCAACATGATATATCAAAATTACGAGACCAAGTGCAACAACTTTCACTTGCACAAAAAGGAACAAAATCTAAGATGGATGGTTTAAATAAAGATGTATAAGCTAAGATAGATGTTTTAAATAAAGGAATATAAGCTAAGATGGATTGTTTAAAGAAAGGCATAGAAGCTAAGATGAATGATGTGGAAGCTAAGATGGATGATTTGAAGA
>APFE031245777.1:57851-68090 GCA_000404065.3 Pinus taeda
TTTTCACTGGAATTTTTGGACAGAATTATTTTCTTGTCTTGGTACTCAGTTAGCTCATAGCTCATCTTATCATCCTCAATCTGATGGGCAAACTGAGATAGTAAACAAATGTTTGGAAGGATATCTTCGTTGCTTTGTATCTGTTAAACAGACACAATGGGTCAAATGGTTGCCTCTGGCTGAATGGTGGTATAACACTTCCTTCCATACAACAACAAAAATGACCCCATTTATGGCACTTTATGGGTATCACCCACCATCCATCACATCATATTTAAGAGAAAATTCTAAGGTTCAGGCAGTGGAACATCACATCGAACATCAACAACAAGTCCTCAAACAAGGATAACCTCGTGTTGGCACAGAATAGAATGAAACAACAGGCAGATCAAACATTACAGTGAAAGAAGTTTTGATGTAGGCGATTGGGTATTCCTACGACTACAACCATATAAACAAATGTCCGCCAAGCAAGCTAAGAAGGATAATAAATTATCACCAAAGTATTATGGTCTGTACAAGGTGTTGCAAAAGATTGGTACTATGGCATACAAATTGGAGCTTCCTGCAGCGTCTCGAGTGCACCCAGTTTTCCATGTTTCATGTTTACAGAAGTTTATAGGCGACAAGCTCCCAATTCAAACAATATTGCTAGAACTTGACGAGGAAGGAAAAATTGTATTGGAACCGGAAGCAGTCACAGAAACAAGAAATCGATAGCTACGCAATCGATCAATTTCGAAGTATCTTATCAAGTGGAAGAACTTATCCACTGAAGATTCCACATGGGAGGATGAGAATTTTATACAGAAGCATCCGGAACTACTCAACGTTGAGGACAACACTTTTTTTTAAGAAGAGGGGCATGTTAGGTCCCTATAATACTAGTGATTCTCCCATTACTATTGTAGTTGTATCCCTTATTACTATTGTTGTGCCCTATTGTCCCCATATTTTTATTACTATGCCCCATAGAATCCCTCTATTATTATTTTTGTGGCTTTATATTATTATTGTTAGGTCGCCTGGGTTATATTGTGACTCCTTAGACTCCTCGAAGAGGCTGAATTCTAAGGCGTTGATCTCTCTTTTCTATATTTTTGTGAGCTGGTTTCATAACACAATAAGAGCCACCTCACTTACTAAACATTTTGTGGGAAAATCTAGAAGGAGAGGAGAACAAACAGAGTTTTGAGAGCCAAAATATGAAGTTAAAAATCAAGTCCTTTTTTTTTTTTTTTTTTTTAATTCCAAAAGAATAAAAGAGACAACAAATTTCTTGATTATGCTCTCTTCCTACGCCTTGTGCGACCCGGAAGATCGGAAGGGAAAATTGAATAAAGTTAGCTTTGAAATTTTGCAATAAAACCCATATGTCTAAAAATTGGATAGGAGATCTAAATTCATTATTCACTCTAAAAATACGCAAAATTTAATCTCCAAATTTCAATTAGAACTATCTCAAAATTTGCTAAACTTTCCTCAATTTTTTTTTAAAATAAATTCTTTACTTTTGAATAATAATAAAAAAAAACAAAAATAAACAAAACAATTTTGATATTTCACAAAAAATTTAGATTTTTTCACAAAAAAATTTAACATGTTCTTTATTTATTTATTTTTTCATTAAAACACAAACAAAACAAAAAACTTAACAAAACAAAATAAAATAAACACACAAATCCAACAACAAAACATTATAAAAATAAATAAAAACAAAACAAAACAATTAAAAAAACAATAATAAAATTCATATAAAAACAAAATCATAACACAAGAAGATCTCCAACACATAACACAAAAACAAAGCTTCATAATAAACTTCATAACTCCATCCACTTCATCATAATAAAAAAACAAAAGTGACAAAACCATAAAAACCATTCACGCATCGCATGGACGAAAGTTACAAAACGAGCTAGCACATAGGATTATCCATGGTTGCCTACATCGAAACTGAAATTATAAAATCTGTAAATATAATTCCAGCAGAGCCTTGCGTTATTTGGCCAAAATTCTAGAGCAATGATAAAATATTTGGCATGTTGAAATGATTAACAGTCGCACAATCGTTTAAATTGATTATGATCAGATGTGCATCAAAACATGTTTTTAGCAGGGATCAGATTCACGCCTCTTATTATCTGGTGGATTTGTTATTCCCATCTCATGTGTCTTAGTCTCTAGAGGTTTTGTTATTTTTTTGCCAGCAACGCGTGGAACTTCTGGTGTCTTCCGCGTTAGCAGTGGCATACCTAACCATAAATTCCTCTCTTCAACTAAAATCTCAGAACTTTTAGAACCATAGCTACAAAATCGTCACAATCTGATTGCTGAAAAACAAATCATCAGTTGCAGAATTGAAGCAATTCGGTAGCTTATTTCTTGTTTCATAAAATAGTCATAACTCTTTCATACGACATTATTTTTTGATGATTCGAACGTCATTGGAAATATCTTGACAAGATATACGCAATGAAAGAGTTTTCATAAGAATTTGAAACAGTAAAAAATCGAAGAAGTTACCAACAAAATACCAATAGGTAGTCCAAGGTACCGCTTTCCAAACAGGTAAAAGGGCATTTAATTTTTGTTCCTTAAACTTGTTTTATTATTACTATTTATGAGTTTTTGTGTATATATAATATGAAGAGAGACTAATCACCTCTCTCTCTTGATAGTCTTACATTTTTTTTTGCAAAAAAGTGCTAAGTTTTTGCAGGTTCCATGACAATGAAAGAAGATCACTATATGCACGAGTGCCTTTTAAAGACCAAGTTTATTTTAGAATAGCATATTCATTGCATGTCAAATCAGATCAATTACACCATTGCTACTAAATAAAGCATCTCAGATACCAAATATACCATTTCTACTCATATTAAGCCTATAATCGATCCATAAATTTCCATCTCCCTACTGCCAAACCATGATGTCAAAACTTATTTTCCCTTTGTAATCTTCATACTTTCCTGCCTCATTTTCACTCACCCTTAACCCAAAAATAAAGTCATTCAATTGCCTTACAAAGCTGAGTCACCCCATTTTCCTCTTCCTTTCTGTCAAATAAAACTTGCTTCATAATGCAAATCTTTCATCTATGGTCCTTCAAATTATTATTTATACTCGCGTTAAATGATGGAGGATTCATTAAGGCCTCCCTTCTAACATGTTTTGACCCATCGACTCTGACACATCATCTAGGATCAATACTAGAGATCTTTCAAGTACCTTGAGGCTTGCATGCCTTAATGGCAATTTCTTTTTCCAATAAACAATGGGAATACACCAATGTCCCCTGTTTGTCGGATCTTCTAGGTGACTCAACTACGACACATCTATTTGTACCTAGTTAGATGTACTTAGGCATCTTGACTCTCATTGACATCAATGGTGAGTAGTCTCGTGTTGGTCAATGGAATTAATTAATGGCTAGTAATCCAATAATTTATTTTCTATGTTCGACATCGACACATATATTCACATAGATAATAATTATGTCATTGAGTGGTAATGAATGCAGACTATATGATTTCAGCAGCTTGCAGCAGGACTCAACTCATAATTTAGCAATTGTAGCATTTTCCTAGCAATAAAGATTCCAATTTCATATTAGATTCATCCTCTATTCAAACAACCAAGAGAAATAATAATAAAATCATATTCTTTTACTTCACATTCCATGATCCAACAACAGCAGCCACACTCTTTTATATATATATATATATATCTTGTCCACTTTTCAGGTAGGTTAAGATATGTTGTTTTCTAATCTTTAATCATGTAATTCCTTAAATGTTGAAATAGTGATTTTGGAAAATTCCACACCACAGTTATATTCCCTTTCTCATTTGCCAAAAACTAAAAACGACTTTAGTTGGGGAGAAGGGATATCAATTCATATTCACATGTAACATTTCATTTCATCCTAACCAACATATTTTTCCCAATCGACTATTATTGCATTTTAATTCCAAAAGTGATATGTTTTGCAATGATCAATTGATAAGCACATTAAATGGTTGACAACCAATACGGGGTCTTAAAAAAAGATTCTCAATGTTTTCAAGTATTTTGATCGACAAAAATAAGAAGAGTATTGTTACACAAGAACCATTATTCATAAATTTTTTGTTGTCACACAAGAAACAACCATAAAAATTATGTTGCGATCAAATGTGTTTCAAATTACACTTTGCAAAGAGAATAAATTTATCAAATGATATGAGTATGCAAATCTATAAGAGAATCAATACAAAGCCAAAGTTCATATAGAAGCAAAAAATTTCAAAAAGATCAACTTATGATTAAGGGAATCAATGCAAAGTTGCATGAGGACATGCAACATCTTCAGTTAGGGGGAAATGTTGGGCCTCCAAAATGTCATCCTCTTTTACCCTCATTTCCATAATTTTACCATTTTTGTAACTTTTCACCATATTATGTAGCTCCATAACCCTACATTAATAACCATTTTCATGATCATATGGGTTTATCATTATTATTTTCCAAGTCATTTATTGTAAGTATTTTAAGAGAATTTATGATTAAATATTAGGTAATTAACATGTTTTCATATATATCTAAAAGTGGTATGAGTTTTATGATATTGTAGGCCTATTTCAAGATTCTAGAAGGGTCATTTTTGGCTACTCAACCACAAATTCGAATTTCAATTCCAACTCATGAAGATTTGTGGAATAATTGTAGAAGATTTGGATCATTGACTAAGCACATTCAAAGGAGAAGAATCATGGATGTTTTGATATGTGTCTCCTATCAAAACTATGAGAGAATTTTGAGGGGATTTGTATCTCATATTTTTAGGTGATTGGTTGTAACCACAAGAAATAAATGTGGATTTATGAGATATTTGAGGATCTATATTTATTGATTAGTTATCTTAATTTTTTGTATAAATAGGAGTGCATCCTTCATACAAAGGAGTTTTGGTTTCAGGGTTCCATCCAAGATGTAATTTGTAAAGTGGGGATAGAGAAGAAGAGACTTGAATTATTGTAATATCTTTGGTGCTTTTCTCCAACTTCACTTTATGGAATACATATTGCGTCTCTGATCTCCAAGTTTTGATAATCGTTCAGTGTGATTGCTGAGGAGTGGAGGCCCCCCATCAACCACAATTTGCACACCTTTTTCATTTGTTGTACATATTGGTAACATTGTGTAATTATGTTATTTCATTTATTTTAATTTTAAGCAAGTGTGGTTTCGTTTATGCAAGATTAGTTTAGTTTCTTTTATGTTATTTTGATTCATGTTGTTTTGTTAAGATTGATTCAATTTATTTATGTTTGGATTGGATTGGATTAGGTTGGATCGATTTAATTTTCTTTGTAATTACTTTTGAGTTTCTTGCATTAGATTAATCTATTTTGAGAAATAATTACCTAGTACATATAGTACACATATACCTCATCATTTCATGAACCCCCGGTTGAAAATTTAATGACAGGGATTTAAATCACAATTAAATCACCTAACAATCTTTGAATATAGTACTATATTACATTGGACAATGTGGGACTATTTCTCATTATGTTTGTCCCTGTCACACAAATTTTTAGATTAAAGCACATATTTGAGTAACCACGCTCTTTGTGGTGAGAAGGTTTGAGCACAAATATATCAGAAGCAAAGAAAGAACCGATTTGATTAACATAATTCTTCCAACCACGTTGAGCCATTGCATCATCCATATCTATAATTTCTTTTTAAGATTTTGTATGACTTCCTACCAATCATTCAATTTCATTGCTCCCAATGAATTTGGGATTCCCAAATGCTTGAAATGTTTCCCCCTATTTCTACAAGATATTCAAGGACTGTAATATTTCTCTTAGAGTGGAATCAACATTATTCCATCTGAAGAGTTAACTCTTCCTCTTATTCATTGAGCCACTCAAGAGATCTTGGTAGGAAGTTAGAATGCCCTTGAATATACTTGCAATGAATTTTTATCTTCCTCCTAATAGAAGAGCGTCATTTGCAAATTGCGAATGATTTACCTCCTTGACATTTCTAACAATACTAAGAACCCATTAACCAAACTTCCACTCTTGCATTTTCTAGGTTTCTGCTTAAGATTTTCTCAACCAATATATAAAGGATGGGGGGCATGGGGCACCCTTGTATTAAACCTCTTATGGTTTCAAATAAAGGGGTAGATCTTCCATTAACAAGAGGGGGATCCTGGAAGCTCCAATACAAGCCTTTATCCATTGAATAAATCATAATTGAACCCAACTTATCCATAATTACATATAAAAATGTATGCCTTACCTAATCAAATGCATTGGCCATATCCAAGTTGATGACCATGCCATGATCTCCTCTTTCCTTGTTGGACGTAATAACTTCCTGAAAAAGAATTAAATTATCCAATACTTTCCTTTGATGCATAAATACACCTTGATTTTTTGAGATTATTTCCACATTTTTTTGTCTTTAATTTATTTGCAAATATTTTTGTGAGGATTTCGTATGCAACATTCTAGAGAGAGATGGGCTTGAAATAGGAAAATACCATCGGTTCTAACACCTTGGGTATGAGAGAAAGGAAGGATGAATAGATGCTCCCTCCTATTTTATCCTTAATCTTTTTCCAATTTAGCATCCACATTATATCCTCTTTTATTAGCATCCAAATGGTTTGATTGAAGATTATTATGAATCATCAGAGATTAGTGCCTTATCTAGATCTAGAGACCAGATTTCTTCTATGACCTAGTCTTCTTCGATTTCCTTGTTTAGTTGTTGGTCATGATGGTTTTTCATAATGAAATAAAGGAAGTTCCTTTCCTTTTCCATATCTAATTCTTTATCTTCAATGTGAAGTGTTTCAAAATTTCTAGAAGCTTCCTCTTTGATTTCAGAAAAGGTTGTAAGTTTGGGCTTACCTTCAAAAGCAATTTCTCTTACCTTTTTTTGGAGTTCCTGAGCCTTAGCCTGCTTATGGAAAAGGTTGTATTCTTATCACTTTCCTTCAACCATACACTATTCTTCCTCCTATTTATTCAATGCATAAATTTGTCTACTCAGATCTTTTTCTCTTTCCAAATGTCATCTCTCTACTATGCTGGTGTCAATTAGACTTTTGTGGCACCATAATTGCTTGACCAATTCAAGCCATTTCATGTTTGGGATTTTTATTTCTCTTTCTCCCAACATCGTAGGGCTTATTTGATTGATCTTAGTTTTGTTTCCAAAACAAAGTAGGTGAGACCATCATTGTAGTCATCCATACTTATTTAATTAAGTCAAAACCCCCTTCTTCCATCAGCCAATTTGGGTTGTATTTGAATGGGATAAGACCCAGATCTCCTATGGGGTCAACCTCCAACAAGATTGACCATTGATCTGAGACTCCTTGAGCCAATATTGAGGAGACTTAGTCCATTCCATTTAAATACCAATTGTTGTGTAACAAAAATTGATCCAAATGAGATGAAATATGGCTTTCTCCACTTCTTCTATTGGTCCACGTGAATTTTCCTTTTTTTATCAATTAATTCCCATTTGCTAACCAAATATTCCATTAGTTTCCTAAATGGATCTCTAAGTGGATTTCCCCCTCGCTTCTCTAATGAGAAGAGGATTGTGTTGAAATCCCCTACCACTACACAGTCTTGATGCCATTGTACCTCTTTCAAATAGATCAATGACTCCTAGAAGTCACTTTTCCCCCATATTTTACTAGAGCATAAACATTAATGATTGAAATCCTACCCTTTGTATCATTCCTTCTTAGTGATATTGCGATCCAATATTTGGATTAAATGTGGTATTTCATAATGGAATGAGAGCTCAACTAGAAATCTCCCAGTCCTCTTGAAGCACCATGAGAAATTTAGGCGACACCCCCCCCCCCCCCCAAGTTGTCCCTCCAAAATATTCTTGCATAGTTCATGAATTATGTCTCTTCTAACTTGGTTTCCTGTAGAAGAAGGATCCGTGGTTTTTCCCACTTAACTAGATCTTTAATCGATAGGGATTTGTTGGGGTTTTCCAATCCCCTTGTATTATAGGAAAGGACTTTCATTATTTTTTGGAAGAATTTGATTTCTTACTTCCTACTTTTTTCATTTTCCTATCCGTTAACTATTGCCACCTTTTAAGACATCGGTAATTTGAGGTTGGTTCCATATTTTTTGTTTTCCTTCTCTAACTACCTTCTATGAATGGCTCCCCTGCACTTTCTTAGTACTTTCCATTTCTTGATTTCTATTCTCATCTCCCTAGCTAATTTTTTGCTCCACTTTTCTATTTCAGTTGTTTGGTCCTTTAATTTTTTTGGTGAGTCATCTACCTCGTTTTTCTAGGTCTCTAGGGTGTTGAGATTGCAACAAGATGATGGAGCTTAGTGAAAAGAGTCGCCTTCACTAAGTGGGCCCGCAGGAAAATTATGGCGCAAAGTCTATTTTTAGACATATGGATCATGTCTATGAGTTGCAGGATGTTGTTTATGAATGATTGGTCAAGTTGGCAAAAATAGATGGACTTATATTTTTAGACAGCAACGGTGAAACTGTTAAGTCTAATTATAGAGCAGTCAAATATTATTAGCTTATAATAATAATTAGACTATAAACTTTATCTTATTCTCTTGGAGCACTTTAGTTTGAGCTACAGATGTGGCACATGCAGCTGTCAGAAGGAAATACGTTTTCTTTATGGGTCAGTTGAGTTTTTGCATGCATGACTTCAGTTAGAACTCAATCAGTTGAGTTTGGTGGAGTTGATTGTGGAGTTGATGGAGTTGTGTTCAGTTTGACTTGGTTAAACTAGTTGTAATTAGTCTAACTGCAAAGAGACTAATGATGAGTTCTTAAACTAATTATTAACTCATAATGCAACTAAAGAATACATCAGTTAACTCAGTTGCATGTCAGTGCATGTTCAGTTCAGCAGGGACAAGTGTTAGAGGATCAAATTGCTATCAGTTGTGACTATAGTTGTGCATGAGGATTTGCACAATCAATGGGATTGAGTTATGCCAATGAGAATTGGCCAATACCAAGTGATTATAGCCTCTGCTCATGTGATTCCCAGTGTGAGTGATTTTTTTGAGGTAAATACGAGTTTGGTTCAACCATTCTCATCCATTCTTGAGCAGGTATTGAGCAGTGGAGGCAGGCAAGCAGTGGAATAGATTTGGAGATCAGATATGAGTTGTATTGTGTGTAACAGGTGGAGATAGTGCTGGATACTTGTGAGAAGTATTGACTATTGTAATGTTACATGTTCTCAATCATTAATATACAGATAGTGTGAGGTTTTCAGCTATAAGTTTTCCTCGGGTTACATACTGTGTTAATGTGTGCATGCTCTTGATGTTTTATTGTTATTGATGCTGCTATATTAATGATCAACGTAGAGGAGCTTATGTATTATGTATGTATTCTGCAATAGTACATGATCGGGATAATCTCCATTGAATATATGTTTATTATTCAAAATTTCTACATGGTATCAGAGCTGTTGATCATCAGATCTACTATTTAGGAAGTGTTTACATTCTATTTCTTCAGGCAGAGTCTGTAATCGGGCCAGGTAGCCTCTGGATTCATCCTTCCTTTGGAAGGTGAGATATCCGGTGAATGCCCATACAGTCGATATCTGTACAAGAAATACCTTGTTCTCATGAATTCTAGATCGGAAGCGGTTGAGTTGGAGCTGGTGGAATTCGAATTTGCAGCAGTGTTTTTCTTGGTGTCAAAACTAAGATGTCTTTCACAGGATTGTGATTGGAGTATGCCCTTGAGGGCAATACGAACTATATTGCATGGAAGGACAGGATGGAGGCAGTATTAGATGATAACGGGCTGAAGGAGTTCATAGAGATGGATGTCCCAAAGCCTACTGATGCTACTCAAGCTGATGCTTGGCAAAAGAAGACCGCAAAGTGTCGAAGGATTCTGTTGGAGGGCGTGAAGGATCACATTGTGTCCAGCCTCCATGGAAAGGCTACTCCATATTTGATGTGGAAATCGTTAACAGAATTATTCCAAAGCAAGAGTGATCAAAGGAAGCTGGTGCTCAAAGATAAACTCAGAAACATCAAATGCGAGAAGGGTGACAGTATGCCCAATTATCTCACGAAGTTCACTCAGTGTCGAGATGAGCTAGGAAGTGTGGGGGTTAGTGTCGATGATGAGGACTTGGTGAGCTTAGCTCTCCTTGGTCTTCTGAAGAGTTGGCATTCCTATCAGGACTCTGTCA
>APFE031245779.1:0-21193 GCA_000404065.3 Pinus taeda
ATTGCCTTTCTCATAAAATCTCAGAAGTTGTTGGGGATTTTTCTAGTAAAATCCCAAAAACAAACAAACCTCACACACAGAGACAATGCTATGCTTTTCTCCAGGATCTTTAACACATGGAAGCTTAAAATATTTATGAGAACCTAGTATTACACACCCATAAAATGCTTTGTAATCATTAAAACAAAATTCTTGACACAAGATTCATCCTCTTTCATTAAGAGGGATTCACCAAAAAAAATTCAACAACAAAAGTTACTCTGTCTCCTCCTGAGATTTTACACTGGTGTGTGTAAAAATCTCATTTACCTTTACTATTGTAAATAGACTTTTACATACACTGCTGTAAAAAACAATCTTACATTTACTGCTATAAATGTAATTCCTTACTACATTTCAACCAAGAGAAAATTACATACTCTGCATTCTAAGCTCCTACATATATTCTGAGAACATATTCAATGAACAACCAAAAATTTACGTGTTGCTACACATTCACATTCCATTTCAATCTCTCAACAAAAACAACATTACACCTACATTGCATTGCGGTGCATTAACAATTTTGATACCTCTGTATATGATATTTTCTTCATTCACCCATCTTTTCATAAGCTGCTGTGCTTCACCATGTATTACAAAAAAATGGTCAACACATAATCTATGCACTGCTGTGCATTCACACTAACAAAAGACTCTGGTATAAATTTGTGTTTGCACGCACATTGCTTTTCATTCCATTTCCCTTACATATACCAAGTCAACTCATAAAAAAAACAAACACTACCCTAGCAAGAATACACGAGCTCCATATTTTTTTTTGATATTACATTGCTCATGTCATATAACAAAAATGGCCATACCTGTGTTTAAATTCGCCATAGGGTAGTGCATAAAGAAAACAACATTAAAACTGACACATCTCACCTAATATTTACCAACACAATTAATCCATTAAAATACTTTACCAGCGGTCAACCAAAATTTTTACGCAATGTCATGTTGCAGCCTCGTATGCAGTTTTGAATGCAATGAATGGTGGAGAACGCTGAGCTTAATCAGACGGTTGTGGTGAATATGGGGATGCCTTACCTCACTAACCTTTACGTCCCGATGGAAAGTGGATTTGCAATCATACAGAGGACGCCTGGCAGAGTTTTATTGCATCGAAGTCGTTTGTACAGAAACCACCTTTACAACAAAAGCGGTCCGATGAGCTAGTGGTTTTCGGGAGCTGTTTTGGGCGTATTAAATTCTGGCCGGTTCAACTGACGCGCAGTTGAAATTACAATTTCAACACTCCCCTTTAATTTCAATTGCTGGGCATTGAGTCATACCGAGACACTTCCTCAAAAATTCAAAGCTTTTCTGATCTAATGGCTTTGTCAAAATGTCTGCAACCTGATCCAATGGCTTTGTCAAAATGTCTGCAACCTGTTCCTGAGTCCTGCAATGTTCTAAGACAATTTCTCCATTGCTTACCAATTCCCTCATGTAATGAAATCTTGTGTCAATGTGTTTCGTTCTCTTATGAAACACCGAATTCTTCGATAATGCAATAGCTGAGCTATTGTCACAAAAATTCACCGTCGCTTTTGCCTGTTCTTGGCCTAAGCTCCTTAACATTCTTCTCATCCAAACTCCTTGACATGCTGCTGTTACAAAAGAGTCTTCCTCTTAACAGAGGGATTCACAACCATTGCTTCAGATGCAGTTCCACAAACAACGAAAGAGTCTTCCTCACATAGAGGGATTCACCATAGCTTATGCTGAAGAGCATCTTCCTCTAAACTAGAGGAATTCACCAGTATATGCTGAAAAGCATCTTCCTCTTGACAGAGGGATTCACCAAGAGACTGTGCTGAAAAGCACCTTCCTCTTTAACAGAGGGATTTACCAAAAGACTGTGCTGAAAAGAACCTTCCTCTTTAACAGAGGGATTCACCAAAAATACACTTCCTCTCACAGAGGGATTACAACGAGACACTGCTTTAGATGCAGTTCCAAAACAGCAAAAATATTACTCTTCCTCTTTTACAAATAATTTTACATTGCTATGTAAAATTCTCATTCACTGCTGTGTGAAAATTTTTTACATTCACTGTTGTAAAATAAAAATTTTCTTACACAATCTGATTGCATTCGCACATCATTTCAAACTCTCAACAAAACAAAATTTACTTAACTCTTTTTCAATATTGTGTGAAAAATAAAATTTACTTTTATTGCTGTAAAAGTCTTCTGGTTTCATTTACTCTGCTGAGGCTGCTGTGTTCTTCCCTTGCTTCACATTACTTACATATCTTCACCAAAAAAAATTATGAGATTTTGCGCATTCCTTTCCTTTCCCACCAATGAACAACCAAACATCATCACGCTGCTGTGTTTTTTTTTCATCTTAACAAAACCTTAAGCACTGCTATGTGTATATTCTCTCACGATGCCCGGTTCTTTATCTTTATTATTTGCACTACTATGTGTTTCATTGCCAATACATATGCAATGAACAACCCTTGCATCTTCTACACACTGCTGTGTTAAAAACTTTTGCATTTACTGCTGTAAGTTGAGAAATTCTTACCTTGGTTTAATGTTGTAAACAATAAAAATTTCTTTCACATTCACTCATGTGTGAAATTTCTCATTACATTTAAAATTATGAGTTTTCATATTACATATAAAAAAAAAACTTTTTCATTCCCATTCGTATCAAAAAACTATAAGCAAGTGTAAAAAGGGATTCCAAACTTTCATTTGCTGCCGCAAGTCTTTCTTCGTGTCACGCTGTTGTGCTCCCCTGGGTTTTTATTCGCTGCTATGAACCATTTCACTTTTTATCTCTTGCCTTTTTTTTGCCTTCGCACTGATGTGCGGATCTCCTTGTTTTGAATTACAATGCATATAACTCATTTAACAGCCATTACAAACACATACCTTCCTGGCTTATGCTTCCACAAGCTCAATGTTGCTTCAGTTGTGCACTACTGTGCATAAAATAAACATTCTCAACAAAAAAAATTCATGCATGCCTGAGCATTCCATTTTTTTTACTCAAGGGAATTTTTTTTTTTTCATACAGCTCCATTGGTCACAATACATAAAAAAAAATATGACATTTTTTTTTTTGAGCCATACTCCCGTGACCAAATACAAAACATTAAAATTAAATCTTCACCAACCATTTTTTTGAGCCATACTCCCGTGACCAAATACAAAACATTAAAATTAAATCTTCACCAACCATTTATGAATGCCATTGAGATTCATTTAATGTTTTTCCTGAAACGATGGTCAACCAAACTTTTACTCCAAGTAACATTTATTTGTTGCACGTCGGTTGTTGTCCGATAAGGTAGCTGGTTTTTCCTGAGCTAACCAATCTTTTACTCCACGTAACATTTATTTGTTTCACGTCGGTTGTTGTCCGATAAGGTAGCTGGTTTTTCCTGAGCTATTTTCCTGATACACTATCGAAGATTCTCAATTGACTATGCTACCATCGCTGTCCCTACATGGCAGTTGGAATTAATATTTCAACACTCCCCTTTAAGAAGGTCTTCATCAAATAATGATTGTTAATATAGTTCAACAATAATGATCAAGAATTACAAGCTTCCCTTAACTGTATGCATTGTCTTCTTTCAGCAAAGTTTTCTCAAAAGAAACTTAGATTGGCTCGGGAGCTCAAGCGACTTTCAGAGTGTATTTCCTTCCTTCTCCATACTTCTGTAACTTTCTTCTTTTGCATGGGTCTAGCTTGTGTAATAGCCCATGTTAAGTTACAATCACGTGCCATATGCCCAATGTTATGACACTTGAAGCATTCTACATTTCTCATGAATAAGATTTCATGATTTCTTCCTGTAAAATTGTTTCTTGGAGGTTGCCGGAAACTATAACATCTATCTCTATGACATGCTTTACATTCTTTTGCCATATGACCAAAGTTTGAACAAGAATAACAATAACCAAAAAATGAACTTTGGCACCTGGGAGATGGAGGTATCCTTGATGTACTTCTGAAGCCTTTCTGCCTTGAGATTCTTTGATGATAACCATTCCCACTTGCCTCTTTGACATTATCTACATTTCCTTTTGGAGCTGGCTTTCTACTTGGAGTAGGATTTCTTCTATTGTAGCCTTGATTTTTCTCCTTGCCTTTGCTAGAACTAGGAGCATCACCATTTCTTTCTGGCTTCTTCACATCTCTTTTGCTTAAAGCATTTTCATTCTTGTTTGAGGGTTCACTTGGATACTCGAGTCCTGATTTATCAGATGGATATCTCTGATATCTGAGCATGTCATCCAAGGCTTGAGAGCTCTTCATGATTTTGTTCATCCCTTCAACCTTTTTTCTGAGGAGGACAATCTCTTCTTCCAATCTTTCACACTCATTATTCTTCTTTGCAAGTTGTTCCTCAGTTTCTTCCTTGCTACGAGTAGCTTCAACTGCTACTATTTTAAGGGAGATGATATCTGACTCCATTTTGGAGATTTCTTCATTCTTTGCTTGAGTTCTCTTCATTTTCTTCTGAGCTTCTTGTGCTTGTTTCCTCGCTTCTTGTAGTTCAGACTTAAGGGAGGAGACCTCTACCTTGTACTATCCAATCTCTTCTACAAGTTTGTTCACTCTCTTGTGCCTTTGTTCAAGTTGACTTGACAAGGCATCTTCCTGCATCTTTGCTTTATTCAACTGATTTGTCATGAATATGAATTCTTCATGATGCTTCCTTTTTCTTTGATCAAGTTCCTTCTTAAGCTTAGTGAGCTCTTCATCCCTTTCTTGTACTTGAAGCTTGATGAAGTCAACCTTCTCATTTTCAGCTTCTATGATGGGTTCAGAATTTCCTTCTTCACTGATGGTCATGGTTAGTGCTCCCTTTGAGTGAAGGTCATGAAGTATGTCCCATAAATCCTTTGGTGATGAATATTTTCCTAGATTCTTCTTTACAGAATGAGGCAGTCCATCCAAGATTGTCTTTGCTGCTATTTAATTGTACTCCTTGGATTCTCTATCAATCCTGCTATCATCAATCATTGATTCCCAAATTTCAATCCCTTCACACTGTAAGAAAGTCCTCATTTTTATTTCCCATATATCAAAGTTCCCATTGAACCTTGGAGCCTCAAATAGAATGCTTACAAATTGATTGTTTTCTATTTTAGTAGAAGAGGGAGACACATTTTTAGGAGGACTTGAGACTTTCTTCCTTGACCTTGCCATTCTTAACTATGCCTCAAAAAATAATTGACTGTGTATTTTAAAAATCACTGACTGTTTCTTCAACAGCAACACAAAAAAAAAACTTATCTGAAAAATACCTGGATCCTTTTGCTAGAGACTTCACTCTGCTAGAGAAGATTTACTGCTGCAACAAAAGGAACTTTCCTTCAACTTCTTTAACAATTTTAAAGAGCCTCGATCTGCTCTGATACCACTGTTGGGGATTTTTCTGGTAAAATCCCAAAAACAAACAAACTGCACACAGAGACAATGCTCTGTTTTTCTCGAGAATCTTTAACACATGGAAGCTTAAAATATTTCTGAGAACAGAGTATTACACACCCATAAAAGGCTTTGTAATAATTAAAACAAAATTCTTGATACAAGATTCATCCCCTTTCATTCGGAGGGATTCACCAAAAAAAAATCAACAACAAAAGTTGCTCTGTCTCCTCCTGAGATTTTACACTATTGTGTGTAAAAATCGCATTTACCTTTATTGTTGTAAAAACAGACTTTTACATACACTGCTCTAAAAAAAAATCTTACATTTACTGCTCTAAATGTAATTCCTTACATTAGATTTCAACCAAGAGAAAATTACATACTCTGCCTTCTAGGCTCCTGCATATATTCTCAGAACATATTCAACGAGCAACCAAAAATTTACATGTGTGCTGCTACACATTCACATTCCATTTCAACGAGCAACCAAAAATTTACATGTGTGCTGCTACACATTCACATTCCATTTCAATCTCTCAACAAAAACAACATTACACTTCACATTCCATTTCAATCTCTCAACAAAAACAACATTACACCTGCACTATTGTGCATTAACAATTTTGATACCTCTGTATATGAGATTTTCTTCATTCCCCCATCATTTCATAAGCTGTTGGGCTTCACCATGTATTACAAAAAAAATGGTCAACACATAATCTATGCACTGCTGTGCATTCACACTAACAAAAGATTCTCGTAAAAATTTGTGTTTTCACGCACATTGCTTTTCATTCCATTTCCCTTACATATACCAAGTCAACTCATAAAAAAAACAAACACTACACTAGCAATAATACATTAGCTCCATATTTTTTTTTTATATTACATTTCGTATGTCATATAACAAAAATGACCATGCCTGTCTTTAAATTCGCCATACACTCGTGCATAAAGGAAACATTAAAACTCACACATCTCACCTACAATTTATGAACACAATTAATCCATTAAATTACTTTACCGGCGGTCAACCAAAATTTTTACGCAATGTCATGTTGCAGCCTCGTATGCAGCTTTGAATGCAATCAATGGTGGAGAACATTGAGCTCAATCGGACGGTTGTGGTGAATATCGGGATGCCTTACCTGACTAACCTTTACGTCCCGATGGAAAGTGGTTTTGCAATCGTACAGAGGACGCGTGGCAGAGTTTTATTGCATCGGATTCGTTTGTACGGAAACCACCTTTACAACAAAAGTGGTCCGATGAGATAGTGGTTTTCGGGAGCTGTTTTGGGCGTATTAAATTCTGGCCGGTTCAAGTGAGGCGCAATTGAAATTACAATTTCAACAGAAGTGTGCATTAATGCTTTGAGCCAAATTGTGAAGATAAAACTTGCTAATCCTTAGCTCACTCGCCTCCACTGGAATCCCTTGCTAATAGAAGAATAGTGAGAAGCACTTTTGCAAAATAATCTACTAAATTAGGTATTAGTTCTAGTTTTAAGGAGTAGATCGGTTTAAGTTTTAGAAATGGTAGGGATAGGGATTCAATAGAGAAAGACAATTGGTATTAGAATTAGTTTAAAAAGAGAGTATGTATGTTTTGATCCATTGAAAGAAGTATTTGATGTCATTCCATTTGTGTTGCACACCCTTACCTACCTTATGAAGTGTGAAGTATGGAAAGAGAATTATTTGAAGGCTATAATTAATTATATTGGTAGAATACTTGATATAGATGAATAAGTTCCCTGAGCAAGAAAACAACCATGGTCCCAATGTCGATGTTGAATTGAATATATGCCATGGAACTCTAATATTATGGATAAGGAAATTTGGTGATGGATTTATTGGCAACTCACAAACTATGTTGAAATCCATTTACTATATACCATATGTAAGAATATTGACACTTCTAAAATAAATTATCTCAAAAAAAAGGATCTTCCATTGTATGTGAGATCATTGATCTTGACCAAAAAAATAAAGAAGGTATTTAGCTATAAAAGAGATAAATAGATAGCTCCAAGGTATTGTGACAAAGAATAATTTATTGTCAAAATTCTTGAGAGAAAAAAAGGTTAAAAGAAAAGGCATGCTAGAGAAACACAATTTTGTAGATTAACCTAAGTGATTCAAGTTAGAATATTGATAATCATAATCTAGTTTCTGAATAGTAGGAAATTAATTATTTGAAGTCCAAAAAGGCAAGGGGAGAGAAATAACTAAAATCCTAAAATGCCAATATTCTAGGACACAAGGTAGCTTGGTTTCTAAAACAAGTATAGAAACATTTTCGACTCAAATTTTTCTTAGGGATATTGTTATGAGGAATTTGGTATCTACTAATAAATACTAATTCCTTAGGTAAATAGCTATACCTAGAACAACAAATTTAAATCACCAAATTGTGAAGTCATAACTCTATCTTGAATTTACCACAACATTTGGAATATAATGAGATATATGAATGAAGACATATGTCAATTCTAAGGGCCCTTAGAGTAGCCACATCCTTCGCAAAATGTATGAAATGATTTTCCTCTCCTTGCCCATTGAAAGAATCGAACCGTTGTAGCCTTCATTCTGTATGTAGATTTCCCATTGAAAAAATCGAACCGTTGCAGCCTTCATTCTATATGAATGTCCATTGTAGCCCATTTGAGGGCCCATCGATTAAGATATGGTGGTTGTGTATGGTTTTGATGTCAATCTTCATGTTGGTAGCGTGTGAAAACATAAAGAATGTGTGCATATCGTCATGGTAGTAGGGCTCTATTGTGGCAGGCGTTGTGCTCCTTATTTGAACACGACCACGAAGCCCAATGCAACATGTTGCTCTGCTCCAATCCTTGTCACCGAAAGGACTCCCAGTGCCTCCCGTTATCTGAAAAATCTTCCTGCTACCAGGGCTTGGGTTGCGATCACTGGAATCGTACCTTACCTGATGGCAAACGAAGGTTTGTTATTGGTTTGGCACGGGAGTCCCAGGGATGCTAAGGCCACTGAGTACAGAACTGTGCCTATCTCATATTGTCTTCCCCTATAACACTCTACAGGCGCCTTCCGGAATCTCCTGTTATGACCTTGTTTCGATCCAGGGGTTTACCCTCGTCGAGCTCTGAATGTTCGACTATATTTTTTCGTTCTGTCTGCGAGATCTTCTTATCCCCGTGGAAGACTATTGGTTCTTGAGATTTTATTTTTTTAAACTCATTCGCTTAGCATTTCTTACATTGTTTTATTATTAGCCCTTTTTTGATGGGCTAATTCTTATTGAATTCGGTTGTCCACTTGGGTTTTTATGCCTTTCTATATATATCATTTTTAATTTCTAGCTTTTTTAATTTATTTAATTTTAAGCAGCAGGGATTTTTAATTTTTAGCTTTTTTAATTAATTTATTTCTAGGCAACAAATATTTTAGTTTTGGATATTTGATTGTCAGTATTGAAGGAATTTTTAATTTTTAGCTTTTTTAATTTATTTACTTTTAAGGAGTAGGGATTTTAGTTTTGGATATATGTTTGTTAGTATTGAAAGAATTTTATGTTGATGGACAAAACTTTGAATTGAAGATAGGTATTTTTTTTCAAAAATATTTATTAGGCTTTTTTTTCAAGGTTGACACATTAACTTAATCAAAAATTTGAAGATAGGAAGGAATAGTTAGTGTAAGGAATAACTACTAGTAAAGATGCATTATGTTATCTTCATTATAAATGTGTTTTGAATTGGCAAAGAAGATTACATAGAATGGTGAAGGAAGATCATGCACACCCTCATTTTCAAGGACTTATGAAAAAAATTATGAGGGAGAAGATGAAAATGCACCCACGAAGCCCACATCAGAAAAGGAACTAGTTATTTGGGATAAAAAGAAAACAAATCCTATGATATAATTGTTGTTTCTAGGTGAGTCATCATATAGTTTCAATTACAAGTTCTTAAGGTGCATCCGAGAAGTTGAAAGATCTATATGACTCATGCTCAAAATTGGAGGTTGTTCAATGATGGTCTAACTCTTCAACCCTAAGTTGAAAGATGATGACCCCTTGCCCTAGCCTCTAAAATTAGAGCCATCATGTATGATGTAGATGAAACTAGAGTTAAGATTGGCATTCCTCTCTCATAGCCTTTGTCAAGGCCCTCTATGAAGTATCTATTGTTTCTACAACTTTCCATGTCACAATATCCAAAACTTTGTTCCTTGTAAAAATAACGTCAATCTTAGTTTTCCAAACTCTTAATTTTGAGGCTCCTTCTAACTTGTTCTATGATTTCATAGAAAAAGCCATGGATGTAGATCAACAAGGACTCAACCAAATAATGATGTGAAAGTAGGGTTTCTTCAATAGTGATCTCAATGTTCTTTTCATCACCAAACCTCTAATAGCATGTGTTAGAAATTAAATAACATAGCAATGAAATGAAAATATTTTAAACACACAAAAACATAAAACAATAGAGACACAAATATATGTTCCAAGGAGGAACAACTAATCTTTCCTTTATATTATCTAGCAAAATGAAGGGATACAACCTACAACACATTTGTTGTAAGTTCCTCTTGACTATCCTCTACTTTTTACACAGAATAATACATAGCCACAATAACATTAAATCATATAAATTAAGGGTTTCCTTCTAGGTCAAAAAACCCAAAATTAACATAACTTATACCTTGAGAGCTTTCCCTTAATGAATGGTCGAGATTGACAAAGAAATTGCAATATTTTATAAGTTAATTTTCTCTAAAAAAATCTTTCAGCGGTGCTTTCCTTAAACCCCTACAAAGGGGGGCTCAAGAGCATGTTACCGCTCTTGTGGATCACTACCGATTGGTATCCAAAAATCATTAAAACAAGACCTCTAAATTAGGAAGATAAAGCTTTGCACCCAACGCCATGCTGATTTTTCAAGTACAATAGATACTAGCACAATATTCTCAAAATTGATAACTACTTCTTATGGTGTTGACCTTCTTTTAATTTTTCAATATATCATTAAGAAATTATACTTTATATACTCAACCATACAAGAATAGTAGAATACTAGGAATCACAATGCACAAAGAGAGCACAATATTTACCCTTAGAAAACCCACTAAGGGGAGAAACCCAACAACTCTTTCAATAGAGAAATTCTTTTGTTTAACAAGAGACACACCTATACCTTCTAGTCATCAACTAGGTCAACTTATTTTCAAAATATCTATGGTCAACCCTAGTCAAAACCTCTATGTTAAACCTCCCAATCTAATCCACTACTTCACTCTATTGATCTACCCTAGAATTTTGGCCCTCCTCCAACTCCTAGAGTCCCATAATTTTAGCCACTTTCAATTGCCCATTAATTTTAGCCTGTGCAATAGAGACAGCCCAGAAAAGTGTGAACTGTGGAGAGAAATAATTCTTCCATGTGTCAAATATAAGAGAGAGAGAGAGAGAGAGGTGAATTTTATCCTTCTTTTCATCATCCTTATCCTTCTTATCCTTTGCCACGATGCCAAAAACTATCTTTCTCGAGAGAGTATGAATTGGTGCCTTGAGAAGGAGGTTGACTTATCTTTATATAGTGAACTCGGTGGGTCATATAGGTGTGAATTTGCCTAACTTAACTTGGAGGGAGGTCAACTCGACAAATTAAGAGCCAAAAAAATAAAATTTAAAATTTAAAATTTTCTTCTTTTAAAAGTCTAAAAGGGATTTGACTCAAAATATATTTTTCTTCACTTTAGCATTTAAAATATGCTTTACAATAATCAAAGTAAATACATCAAGGTCCAAATATACATTATGAAGACTAACCATAGTTATGAAATTCAACATAAAGGAGGGTCATGAAAGCAATAAGCAAGAAATAAAAATGGTTAAATTGTGTCTTCCCATTGGGAACTAATATGGGTATGACAAACTTTGAATATTATATAAAAAATATACATATGTTAATACATATTAAGTTGTATCCCTCTTCTCATATCTTCTAATGTTTGAAAATGATGAACAAAAAAATAATATAAGGGAGGAAACTCTTACAAAATAACTCAATATTGTAGCAAACTCCTTTCAACGGATAATTATTCCAATATGTCCCTAGTTGAGGGTGATTGAAATCTAGGAGGATTTTTGCTAGGGATTTCTCAATTTCTCCCTAATTAGGATTTGGGCACCTTAATTTTTAGTATCTCTATGAGAATGTTGTTCTATGTACTTATACTTCATCATTGTTATATGTGTGTATATGTTGTGTGTGAACTTCTCAACTATCCAAATTTTTTATACTTGCAATTCAATTTTTGTCTCATGTTATCTTCTCAATTGGGTAGATTCTAACACGTTCATATTAATTTCATATGATATATAACCAAATTGATTAAGTTATTTAACCTGTATCCTAAGATAGAGGATTGGAATGAAGGAATGATTCATGGAGTCGAGTTGGGAGCAATGGTGACAGAGGCCTACACAGGTCAAACCCTAGTTTTTTCAAGCCTTGGTTTGACCTCTTGAACGACTTGTTCTACTCATGTATGTAGGAGTTAAGTTTGGTTAGCTTATTTGAGATGTGGGTCTTAGTCTTTAGGCACATTCTAGGCCTAGGAGTTATCTACTAACTCTCATTTTCTAGGTTCAAGTTCTCACATAAGTATAAGGTTTTTGTATAAAGACTTACCTAAAGTTGTTGTTGTCACATTGTATTTGTTGGGTTTTGTGTCGAGTTGTCTTGAGTGAAGGTTTTTGTTGGGTCATATATTGTCAGTTTTTTGTGAGACTATAGAGGAAGGTTTTTTTATAACAACTTGCATTGAGCTCATAACTCTGGTGGTTTCCCATGGAGGATTGAAAACAAGTTGAGTATGAAATAGATACCCATTATAAGGGTTTCAGTTTTGTGAGCCCGAGGGGTTTCATGAATTGTGGGGAGGGTGGCTACCAGGTGGAGGGTGGTATTAAGTAGGGTGTTTTAACTTTCTCAAGTATGGCATGGCGAGAATACCACTTTTTGGTTAGAGTTCCCCTTTTCTCAATGAGTTCTCCAAAAACTATGTTGGGTTATTCTTTGGAAAACTAGTGTAAAGAGTTGTTTTCCTTGAGTGGTTTAGTGGGTGGTATCTCTTCCCTAATACTACAGCCTATGGGATTTTGGTTCTTGGTCCTTCCTAACACCTTTTTAGCTAGTTTACTAGTTTTAGGCCCTCCTTTATAGTCTTATCATGGGGGTTTCACATCTCTTCTTCCTTACTCATCCCATGGGGGTTTTCTGGGGGTTTTTAGGCTTTCTCAAATGCTCATGCAAAATTTGTTCACCCAAAAGAAACTTGTGTCATTATTTCCTCTCGCTCAAGTGTTGGAGCCATGAATGCACAAATGAGGACCAAATTGTTTCTAAAGGGTAGCTCATAGTTTCTAAATTGTTTATAAAGGGTACAGGTTTCTGAAGCATGCAGCCATAGTAGCTTCATACAATTTATGTTTGGTCACGGATATTGAAATGGCCAAGGTGGTATAACTCACAGATAAATCTCTGTTTGGTGAGGCTCGAGGGCGTAAATTTAGCAAGGAGTCCATTTTCTCTTAGTGAAATCATGTCCTTAGCCCTAATATGTTGGAGAGACTCGACATTTTTATGTTGGAAAAGGGATGGTTCCAATTAATTTTCAAAACACATCAGGTTGCAGTACAAGTTGCTAGTGTTATGTATTCTACTGACTCCACTCCAATTCTCTTTAAATTCTGGGCTCTAACCTTCGATGCCAATTAGGAAAGAAGTGATGTGCTTCTAGTTTTATTTCAGCTACCAAGTCTACTGACTTACATGTGGAACCCTCAAAGTTTCACAAATTTGGATAATAACATGAGCAGTTTCATCGAAGTTGATTACTCTTTTGAAGAAACAAGGGATTTGTCTTTAGCATGCATTATAGTTAGTGTGAATCTATGCAAATGGCTGCATGAGGCTATCGAAATTGGGATGGTAGGGGAGTGACTTCAAGTGGTGGATTATGAATGTTTTCTTATCCAATATTGTAACCTTCTTTTTCGTCAGGCTAGAGGTTGAGCACTGGCTACAAAACAAACAATGGGTGGAGGATAGGAAAACCATGGATGTGGATAGTGTATCATAGGAAGGCCAGGAGGATGCTCCATTAGTGTTTTTGGTATCGGTGGCCCTAGGTGAGATGTAAATTGGCCCCATAGTGTCGAATTATGCTCGTTTAGTTCCGATTACAGCTTCTTTTGCTTACTTCACGATGTCTCATCCTCCTTTCTCAAGTACTTCTCACTCTCACCCCCTCTTTCATTGCTTGTGTCTTCTTTAGTTATACTTGGGTTAGTTGATGTACACGGCTCTATTGGGATTGGGTCGAATGGGTCTCTAAAGTTGGTATCAGCTTTTCCCAATGCTAATTATCTTTGCTATTCCCCTTCCAAATTCAAGTTTCTATTCTCCTAGGGCTTCTATTTCCTAGTATTTTTCTAGATTGTTTGAGGGAGGATATATCCTACATAACCTCAAATCCAAATTGATTGTATCCATGTCAGAGGGATTTTCAAGAGGTCTTTGCGTTTTCCCTTTCTTAGGTGCTAAGTCCAGGGGCGGGGACGAAAATCAAATGTATCTACATCCAAATATAATGCTTTCATCCAGATATGTTCAAAAGAAGTATCGAGAAACTCAAATTCTAGGAGAAAAGGAATCTTGGGTACAAACAAGAAGAAATATTGTAGGATCTTCTAGTTATCTAGCTTTATTATCCACCATTGAACCACAAAATGTGAATCAAGCTAGTAAAGATGAATGTTGGGTTAAGGCCATGAATGAAGAACTTGATCAAATTGAAAAGAATGATACTTGGGAATTGGTTCTAAGGGCTCATGATAAAAATGTTATAGGGACAAAATGGATATTCAAAAATAAGTTAAATGAAAATGGAGAAGTCATTAGGAACAAAGCTACACTTGTTTGTAAAGTTTATGCTCAACAAGAAGGTATAGAATTTAAATTGAAGCCATAATAATGTTTCTTGCATTTTCAAGTTTTCTAAACTTCAAATTTTATCAAAATGGATGTAAAATATGCCTTTCTTAATGGATATCTAGAAGAAGTATATATTGAACAACCAGAAGGATTCATTTTGGGGAATGATGAAAACCTTGTATGCAAACTCAAAAAGTCTTTATATGGGCTAAAACAAGCTCCACGGGCATGGTATTATCGTCTTGACAAATATCTTCAATAAAAAGGTTTCAAAAAAGGATCCCCAGAAAGAAACTTGTACACAAAAATTGAGAGTGATAAATTGCTAATTATTGTGGTTTATGTTGATGATATCATTTTTGCCAATAATGAAGAATCTATGAGTCAAAACATTGCTCCTATTATGCAACAAGAATTTGAAATGTCTTTACTTGGGGATCTAACCTATTTTCTTGGTCTACAAGTACAACAAGGAAGAGATGGCATCTTCCTCTCACAAAAGAACATGGAAAATTTTAGGAGCTAATATTCGTAGGTGAGCTAATTTTCAATGACTTTTCCAACAACAAAAAAAGATTCACCAATTTCTATTTTTTATAAAAATGATTTGCCCAAATTTTACAAAATAAAATTATTTTACCTTAAAAATAGCCAATATTATATAGAGAGTATATATACAATAATTATAAAATTGAATAATTTTATAAATACATCAATAAACATTCTATAGTTTTCATATTAGGGATTAGTGAGATTCGCCAATGTTTTTAAACTTCAAGGTAATTTTCCATCCTTAAATTTCTCCCTGAAACAAAATATCTCAAGCAAATTCTGAAGAAGTATGGAATGGAAGAATGAACAACCTGTTGGTACTCCCATGATGACAGGATGTAGACTTAGTTCCAATGATGCTTCTCCTGCAGTAACCAACCAGAGTATAGATCTATGATTGGAAGTTTACTTTATCTAATAGGTACTGGACTAGACATCATGCATGCAGTTGGGACTATTGGAAGTTTCCAAGCTAATCCAAAGGTATCACATATTAAGGCAGTAAAGAGAACATTCAAATATCTCTAAGGAACCCAAGATTTTGGACTATGGTATCCTAAAGATGCACATCTTACCTTTCATGCATACAGAGATGTAGATTGGGCTGGAAATGTTGATGACCAGAAAATCACAGTGGAAGTGCATTTTACATGGGGCCCCGATTGGTATCTTGGTTCAGTAAGGAACAAAGTTCCATTTCCTTATCTACAGTCGAAGTAGAATATGTAGCTGTTGCATCTTGTTGCACACAACTTCTCTGGATGATGCAAACCTTACAAGATATACAATTAAATGTTCTCCACCAATCTCCATCCTATGTGATAATACAAGTTCTATTAGTATTTCAAAAAATCATGTTATGCACTCCAAGACCAAGCATATTCCCATTAAGTATCACTTTCTACAAGAACAAGTGCTTGAGAAAAAAGTTAAATTGGAGTATGTTCCCTCCAAAGAACAAGTTGTTGATATATCTACTAAACCCCTTCCTAGAGAAGCATTTGAATATCTGAGACAGAAACTGAGAGTTGTCTTTGTCTCACTTTTTTGTTAAATCAGCTTGCTTAGTCTACAGGTGAAAATTCAAAAGGTTTCTAGCTATACGCGAGTTCCATGAAGAACATAAAGGATTTATAATATCTATGAATTGAAATTTCTCTCCTTCAATATCCATGGTTTTAGATACTCCCATAATAAAATATCCATAAGGCAAGTAGTAATAAATATGAACTATATATATGCATGTTTCATAGGAAAATGATAGGTATAGAGGATGTTAGGAGGAACTTTAGCCAAATGTTTATTGGATGGAATTTTGAAATTTTGGGTAATGTAAATAGGTCAATGGGATTGGTAATCACATAGTAGAGAACTATAAAATTTAGCCACTCATCCTTATTAAAATTAAGTGTATCCATAAATTTATTCTCTAAATAACTTTAAAGGACCTTTATTTTAAAATTCGATAATATGTATCTTTAAGGAAATGAATAGTGCAAATTAAACCTAGAATAAAATTTCTTTTAGAGGAATTGAATATTTTGTGTCAAGACTTGATCTTGAAATGGGGAGTGAATAAATATGGGGAATGAGGCTATAGGGATCCACTAGCATAATTTTGTTTCTAATAAATCAAAGAGGAAACGGGTTGCTACTCTAAAGTGCATAGAGGTTTCTCTCACATTGAAGAATACTAGGAAAGGAGTTATAAGGTCACTGAAAAGGTTATATTGATTCTTCATTTCGAAAATATTCTTAAAAAGGGAAGGAAGAGTTAAATCATGAATAATTATAGCTTTCTATTTTGATCATAGGCCTTAACAATTCATAGTGACAAAGGAGAGACTAAAGTACCTACTAAATTCAACTTCTTCTAGTGTACAATTGTTGGATATGTAATCCTCTAAGGGTTGGCGTAGAAGTTGAACAATCAAAGGGAGTCAAAGAGGCCACTTGGAGTATGAAACCAAGGGTCACCCCAATGTATTATAAATGTGTATCATTGTGAATAATAATGGATTCAAGGATTAGCTTTCACATCTCTTGTCCACCATGGTTATGTCTAACATGGTATAAAATCCATGCTTTAATTTGAACCGCTAGTTTTGTGGTATTTCTATGCATTTCATCCCTAACATCAGTGCTGCACTTCTAAGATAAATTCCAACCAGATTCTCTACCCCTCTTCCAATTATATTTGATTTTTCTTCCTAGAGTCTGATTAAAAGAAAAAAATGGACAAAACACACCCACCATTTTTGTCCGCACTATTTTTGTGATCGTTTACCTTCTATTCAAACATAGAAAAATAAAAAGGGGAGGTTCTTTCTAGTGAATAAATCATTTCTTTGGAAAATTTTCACGTTGAAAAATCTACCAATTACCCTAGTCTCCTAGTCCTTTTTAGCACGCGTTGAATGTACCTTGGGAATGTGTTGGTCAAGGAATACAAAACATCTCCTCATTAATTGCGCATAACTCGAGTTAGTTATGGCATTTGGAATTTGAATGTTCCTTTCCATTAGTTCATGTACCAATATCTCCATTGAAATTTTCCTTCCAATTGCATTTTCTTGGCCTCCTTCCAAGGGAGATGATGAGAGGGTCAATATTCCTAAATGATAGACTATGACCAATGAATCATTGAGGGTCAAATAACAAAACTCTCATGAAGCCTCGAGATTATCCAAAGGCTTCTGGAGACATCCAAAGCCTCACTGGATGTTCATAGATAGGAACGATCATGAACTTTCTGAAAGATTGATATATGCGAAGTTTTTTATATATCTTATAAGAGATTTTTACATTTTCTTTACGCTTTCATGGATCTAAAAGTCTTGAATACTTATCTGGTTCACTATTATATTCTATTTTTATTCGTTGCAATTCCAATTCTAGTGGGAGACATGAAAATGGAGAGCGCTGAGCTGGAGTCCACGTGGGAGTTGTCTATATAATTTTTCAAAATGAAATGATATACCCCAATGAGACCAGACTCACTATAGTGCCACTACAAGAACTTTGAGGCTTCTGAAAAACACAATCTCATTCTCAAGCCTTTAGTTCTAGAGATTATGGAATATGCTCAATGTTGGTGCAGTCTCAAAGGAATTTTTTAACTATGTGTATATTCGGTGAGGAACTCCATAGCGATCCAAAAAAGGAATGTCGCTACAACATGAATGACAATTCCCTACCAACCGACACTTTAAATTTACCCTATGTTGGTCTTATGACTTGAAGTGGTTAACCTGACGTGAAAGATTTTATTTTGATTTTGATGAATCTCTGCTACATGATCTAAGTCTCTAATGCCTTTCTTATTACTAAGTGGGAGGTAGATGAGCAGTGACAAAATTGTGGCATTCTTATCTTTCGTTACTAAGCAAAACGTAGATGAGCGATGAATATTCTTGATGTTCCATTGACAGAGAAAAGTTCCTGCAAATGCTTGGTGCATTGAAAATCCTGTGAAGGTCATACATTTGAAATCTCATAGTATTCTTTAACTCCTTCCATATTGCTTTATTTTATGTTAAATAAAAGAAGGGTCGTATGGTTGGTACGTTGAATTTTTTACATGAGAGCATATGTTCATGTGTGAAGGTCAGTTTATATGTGCAATGACTTTTTGAAAAGGAGTTTGGTAGTAGAGATATCCATATACCAACATTGGGCTTAACTCACATTTTTTTAATAAAGCTTTGTGCCTCCTCAAGTTGCCCCACAAGGCCAAGAAGATCAACCATGTAGCAATAATGCTCCAATGTAGGGGTAATTCCACAATCTCAATTCATGGGAAAAAAGTATTGCTAGCCATCATCCACTAGACTCGAATAATAGCATGTAGATAGAACTCTATTGAAAGTAACATTGTTTGTATTCATTACAGCTAGAAGGTTGCTTTTTCTCAGCTTGAATTGTTTAAAAAATGCTTAAATATGATGATATAATAGAACTTCTTTATGGGTGAGCAATAAATTACCTTCGCCCCTACACCAAGTAAGTAATTCAGGAGTGTAGCCACTTGTCCACATCGGGCAGTGTATAAAAAGTAGCTCTGCTACGATTGTAAGTATGGGCTAGTAAGGGTAGTTCAAGTCACAGTGGAAGTACCATTGATGTTAGGTGATACCAATTGATGTTTGACATTGCATGCGGAAGTACGTATGTGGGACGGTGCGATAGAAAGTACTGGACGGTTCGATAGCTAGCGATGATTGGCGGTAGGAGCGATACGAGGTAGTGAACATTGGAGGCAGTAGACAGAACCCTCAGTCATTCCACTATTCATGATACGGTAAAATTAGCAAATCCAGTCTTGCTGATATTCAAATATGTCTACAAGCTGCACAAGAAATGATCGAGTTTCTGTAACTGGAATCTCAATTCCAGCGAGATGAGTTATAACAACATAATCATCATGACACACATGAGCACCCAACAAGTGGTCAAATCAACAACATTGAGATAGACTGCTATCAACAACAACAAACTACAGATGTAGTACCCATTTCAGGAGCATATGTGCAGAAAGATGCAAAGGGTCAACTTGCACTGCCCAAGTCAATTATCAGACCTTGGGAAGAGCTTGTCCATAACAACCATAGAATTGGTCTTGGATATGAAAAGGATGTGTCCTTTCATATTCTAGATTACTCAAAGCTCGTTCAGTTCCATAGTGTTGGGTTTCTTCATGGCGATTCACCTTCACCTATTCGAGATTCTACTCCTCCACATTCGGAGCCAAAATTTGTTAAATTCCAACACTGTGACCAAGTTGGCCATATGAAAGATCATTATTTCAATATTCATCCATGCAAGCATTGTGGTGAGTGTACTCATTCTTCACATAGATACTTCAAAAAACAAGCCTCCTGCAAGAACAAAGATTCATCTTGGATGGATCACCTCTTGGCAATGGGCTTCAACAACCAAGAAGATATTTCGCACATGCAAGAGGATTTTTTCTTGAATATTGAAAAGTCTTACAGTTGAGATCTCTTCATCTTCTCAGCTTGTATCTTAGAGGGGTGAAATCAAGGTCATATACAAGCCTCAAATCCACTTCAAGCCATCATAAGCCACAACTTTCCATACCAGATTTAGAGTTGTAGCGAGAGACAAAGATGCCCATGAGCATGCATTTGGTTGGTGGTCACCCTTAAACCATCTATGCAGGGTTGAGACCTCCCTTTTAAGGTTGAGCTTCTCCCTCTTCAAATAATTGGAGACACTTCCTCTAGCATAATACTTTAGCTTCTTTTCAGTTATGGAAGAGTTCCATGAATTGCATTAAGCATTCCAAAGTTGGCGGTCATCCTTAAACCACCGCAAGTTGTAGACCTCCCTTTCAAGGTTGAAGGTTTTCCTCTCCAAAGTGCTAGGGACACTTGCTCTAGCAAAATATTTCAGCTTCTTGCCAAACTTGAAGAGTTCTGGGAACTGCACAAAGTGTTCTAGTGTTTGTGGTCATCTTTAAATCACAAACTTATGCCAAAATTTCTGAGAGCACATTCAGCCTAGTGCCGTGAGGAAATTTTACACATTTTGTATTGCAGCTCTCTTCTTCGACTCACACATACCTTTTTGGATTGAGGGGGGGGGGGTGTTGGACACCTAATCCTCTAAAGGTTGGTATCGAAGCTTAATAGTCAAAGGCAGTCCAAGAGACCACTTGGAATATGAAACCAAGTTTCACTCCAGTGTATTATAAATATGTATCATTGTGAATAATAATGGGTTCAAGGATTATATTTCATATCTCATGTGATGGTTATGTCTGAAAACAACAAGGAATATAGAAATTTAGTATCTCATAAATGGAAGCATTTCATTGAGATGAACAATTTCCAATCAAAGAATTCCATGACAACTTGATAAACATTGAGAAAGTTACTCAAAAATCAGTAAGTTACTCAAAATTAGACCAACTAAAGGTAAGTTGTCATATCTCATGAACATAAGCATTTTTATTGAGATGAATAATTTGCAATCAAAGAATTCGAGGATAAGTTAGTAAACATTGAGAAAGTTACTCAAAATTAGACCAACAAAAGATAATGTGCCATATCTCAAGTTGAATTGAAGCTAGAAATAACTATATGGAAAATAAATAACTATATGGGAAATAATAAAGGTTCTTTATTCGAAAATGAATAGTAAGTGATAAAGAAGTTGGAGGAATAGAAGAGGAACCCGTCAAA
>APFE031245782.1:0-31583 GCA_000404065.3 Pinus taeda
ATAGATTTTCTCCAATACGAGAAACTCAATATTATTTGTTTCTAGTTATTGTTAATTTTCCACACTACTCTAGTTGTTAGAGGTACTATTTCTGATCCACGCTATTCTAGTTGTTTGAGGTACTATTCCTAGTCCTAGGTCATTAGCAATGTTGTAGGACTACTGAAAAAAAATAAAAAAATAAAAATAAAAATAAATAAATAAATTTGTTTGCCCATTCATGTATATCTTTGACCGTAACTTAACTATACTTAAACTAAGCAAGAGTATCTACAATGTAGCCCTTATTCAAACATTTCAAGTATTTTATACTTTCCAAAGTTTAAGAATCCATCTTATTAGTACTTTATTAGTACATTATACTCTTATAAATCCATCTTAAATAATACTAGCAAATGCTTAGTGCCTATTCGCTTTTCTTATCACCTATGGGTGGCTGACTTGGTTTTTTTTTCAAATGACGCAACTAGTTCATATTCTGATTGAAAATTTGTGAAAATATGCATTAAATGAAAAGACCTGTATTCATGTTAACATCAACATCCATAAATAATTATATTGATTTCACCGACCTCAACAATTAATTATATCATGCACAACCCACCATAATCCACCATCTCTTGTTTTTAATTTAATATTAATGAACTATTTTCAATTTATATCCTTATGAGCGAACCCATTTAATTTAATGTTTATGAACTACTTTCAATACTGCAGGAAATGTAATTTAATTTGATATTACTTTTGAGAATTGTAAAGTGTAAAAAAACGTTATGGGCAATCTAATTTAATTTAACATTAATTTTCAGAATTTTACAATGTAAAAGTACATTAAGACATTTTCTATTATTTAGAATGATATAAAATTTTAATATTTATTCATTCATGTATGTCTTATTTGTTTCTTACTTTAATTTAAGGATACTTAAAATAAGCAAGAATACCTAGAATATCTACAAAGTAGCTCTTGTTCAAATACAATAGTTAGTTCATACATTTCAAAATTCAATAATTGAACTAAGTGGTAGGGAAATGGTAGCTATGCGGCCTAGTTATACACAACTTCTATGAGTGTCATTTTACAATAATATTTGAATTCAATTTCATAATAACATGGAGGAATTTAATAATATTATATTCTTTGAATGGAATGACATACGTAAAGTGATAGTATGAAATGATACATAAATTTTAGATCATGGTAAAATCATAATATTGATTTCAACTCAAAATATTTCCAAGGCTACTTTGGGCTTTTGAATAATAGTCAAGATTCTCTCAAATTTTATCCACCAAATTTTTTATAATTTTATTTTATAGCCAAACAATGTAAGATTGTAAAGATGGAAACTACAACAACTTAAGTTAGACATAATATGTGTATTTCCCACCATAATTACATTGATGTATTACAACTCCCATTATGATACAAAAACTCAAGCATCATGCATAACAAAATGTATGGACCCAGGTTCAAAACTTATATCTTTTCTCTTTAAATTTTGGACAAAAATCTTTTCACATGGAGTGATACCATATTAATATCAGCCAACGCTCTTTACATTTTTGTTTCCTTCTATAATTTAGCAAATAACTTGTCATGAAGAAAGTCAAGCGCAATTTTTTTTTTCCACCTTTTTAAAATGATAAAATTATTTGGGTTCATACTCATATCATATAAACAATAAGTTGAAATAATTTTTTTATTTCTACCCACAACTTTGGTCCATGAATCATGTATTATACTATTAATTAAACTGTATTTGGATTAGGGTTCTTTATTCTTGGACCTATCATTTTTTTCTTTCATAATAATTTGTCATAAAATAACGAGTGTTTCATTTTCTCATTTGTTTTTTTTACTAATGAAGGACTTCTTAACTTAAAACTGAATGCATATCCTTGATTGCACATAAATTTTAATATGGACTTAACACAATAAAGTGTTTGAATGTATGTTTTTTCTGTCCATAAACTAAAACATAATTATTTACAATTAGAATTATACTATTTGAATTCACAGTTAACTGAGAAAAAAAAAAACAACTCATTTAACTTTTAAACCATTCACGTATAATTCCATTTCATACATGCTACCACCTAAATGAAATGAGTAAGGAAATAAAAATGAAAAGTAGAATAGTGAACAAGTGAGAGAAACATGAGAATCAAACAATAGAGACTAGGTGACTTTGTAGAGCATATGTTTCTCAAAATAGGATAAATACCATTTTGGAATAAAGAAAATGCCATGCAACATAATTTAAAAACTTCAGACAAACACCATGTAATGGCACAACAATCTACTTTTATGGGTAAAGGGCATAATAGGAAAGAAAACCAACAAATCCACCTAAACTATGTCTAGGTCGAGCTTGAGCATGTAATAACAAAAATTAGCTAATGATATTTAAACTAGAAAAGTATAACCTAATCTAAAACACGACTAAATAGACATTGAGCATATAAAATAAACATTGAGCATATAGATCTATTTCATATTGTTGAGCAACTACCATATCGTTATTGTCTTTCTGAACTCTTCGTCGAGCAAAACAAACACAACTACAGAGTTCCCAAATGACCAATAAACAATTTGAAATGAATACTAATGAATTCCAAAATGGGAAAGATGCAAAATCAACAATGTTAATGCCCATTCCCCATCACTATTAATGCATGGCACCTTCATTGATTTTAACTCACAAAAACCACCGCCGAGCACATTAACATTACCATCTTCGAATTGCTTATAAGATTTAAGAATTAAGCATTGAAAAATGGTCATTCCCAATTATATGCCTCATCATATGTGTCGATCAATATGTCACATGCTATCATTATATGTCAAAAAGAGTTTGATATATCAATTTTATAGTGCCAAACCTATACTTGATATATATGATAATATGCATCATAAGGGCCTACATTCCTATGGTAAACGATATCAAAGAACTTTTGCATCATGTCTTTAATACATAGGAATTATCACTTTATAATTTCATTATGGTGGAGAGCTTATGCTATTATTCTTGTACATACTTAATAGAGAAGTCGTTTGCCTTTTATATGAGACTCTTGTATGATAGTCTTCTCATTTAAAGGATGTCATACATGCTCAAATAAAGGAGTTTTCATAAGCCTTATACTCAATAAGAATACTTGTCTCAAATATATATAGTTAAGATGTTCTGCAAATACTTAGTTCACCTTTCAAATGTAACATCTAGTGCTATGCATGTGAGAAAACATTGCATCATGATTCATTAATTATAGAAATACTTTTCAAATGTGCATGAATAAAGACAATAAACTATCAACTTTCATGTGTAATAAAATAATGAGTCATATAGGCATAATTGACAACATTGCATCATGATTCATTAATTATAGAAATACTTTTCAAATGTGCATGAATAAAGACCATAAACCATCACATTTCATGTGTAATAAAATAATGAGTCATATAGAGATAATTGACATACTTTACTAGGTAACACCTCTACTTTGGTTTATTTTTAACACTAGGATATATGCTTTTCAATGCTTTGCAAACCTCATACATAAGTAAGCCACATACAAGTCAACACTCACCTAATCTGAATTTGAAGTCATTGATAAAATTCTTCTTTATGTCAAACCATTATAGACTTAACGCAATAAAGGCTGTGAATGTTTCCTCTATCGATAAACTAAAACATAATTATTTACAATTATACTTATACTATTCGAATTCACAGTTAACTGAAAGAGAAACTCATTTAACTTTAAAACCATTCACATATAACTCCATTTCGTACATGCTAAAACCCAATCATACTGTAAATTTTTTAACCTAGGATAGAGTAGGAAGATATGGAATGAGTAAGGAAAGAAAAATGAAAAGTGGAACAATGAATAGGTGAGAGAAACATGAGAAAAAAAACAATAGAAATTGGGTGACTTTGCAAAGCATTTGTTTCTCAAAATAGAGTAAATACTATTTTGGAATAAAGAAAATTCCATGCAACAGAGTAAAAAACCTTCTAACAAACACCATGTAATGGCACAACAATCTAATTTTATGGGTAAAGGGACATAGTATGAAATAAACCAACCAATCCATATAAACTATGCCTAGACCAAGCTTGAGTATGTAATAACAAAAATTAGCTAATTAGACGTGTATATTTTTCTGAAGATTCAACAGTTCATGTGATATACTACAACATAAGACAAGAATCTACTCTACTCTTCTCATCGAAAACCAAAAATGATCGATGAAAATAATAAGCGGAAAGAGGAATAATATCAATCACACATAACACAATATTTCTCTGGGGAAAGCCACTCCTCAAAACCTTGACTATCTTTATTGCATTAACCATAAGATCTGAGAAGAAAATACAATGCTTGTTCACACTAGAACAATCCCTGCACAAGTATGATCTAACTCTATGCCTCACAACCCAGCTCAAGCCAACACTTAGCCAATTTTGCTGCCTGCCAAGCCCCTACATCCTTATGCAATTCCTGAGAGAATTAACCCATATTTAATTGGGAAATCCTTCCTCCATAATTGCGCAATCCAAACATAGGTCCTCAACTGATTGCATGAACCATCTGTACAACTAGGGAAATTATACAACTGATATTCATTGTCCCTACACTCTAATCTCAACTGGGTCTTCCTTTGAACTAACATGCATGATTTATTTATGAGTGAATCTTCAGTTAACTGGTGTGGTATTGGTGATGCATTGGTGCACTAATCCACTACTAGACCTCTACTAGTTCCTCCAATAGTTAGAACTAATTTAACTAACTATAACTCAGTTATACTAAGCTATCGAACTACAACTCCAAAGAACTCAACCTAGGCCCCTAAAATTTAGGGATCACTCTAAATGACTCTAGATAAACTTCCAATTCAAATTTCCTAAGTCAATTAAGTCAATTTAACTTAATTAACTATTAGAATTACAACTTTAATTCACAATTTAATTCAAGGATAAATTTAATTGGAATTTCTTGTTTCTATTTTTAACACTCCCTCTCAACAAGAAAGGGATTATCAGCTACCCTGATCCTGTCTTTATGAAACTCGAATTTACATATTGACAATGCTTTTGTCAAGATATTTGCATCCTACTCCTCTGTGGGAATGTAATCCAACAACATAATCCTCCTCTACACACAATCTCGAAGATGATGATACCGGATAACAATATGCTTGGACCAATCATGAAAAAATGGATTTTTAGAGAGTCTGATATAACTCTAGTTATCACAGTAAATCGCAGTTGGATCCATATTTTGACCAAACAAATCAACCAGAATCTTCGTCATCCAGATGGCCTCACAAGTTGCTTGACTAGCAGCCATGCACTCTGCCTCTATTGAACTGAGTGCAACTGATCTATGTTTCCTGTTGTACCAAGAAACAGTTGCTAACCCAATATTGAAGATCCCTCCTGATGTGCTCTTCCTATTGGATGGACTCCCTAGCCAATCTACATCGGTGAAGCCTTGAATCTTTACTCCCTTTGTCTGTATGTACCATAAACCATATTGAGTAGTTCCTCTTAGGTATCTCAACACACGCTTGGCCGCCTTCCAATATGGCTTGGTTGGCCTAACCATTGCTTGACTAAGTTGGTTAACTACATAGCACATGTCTGATCGTGTGTTCACCAAATACATGAGTGAACCCCTAAGTTACTTGTAAATGGTAGCTTCTACTACTTCACCGGAAGAGCATCCTCCTTCCTCCTTCCTCCAACAAATCCATTTAAAATATGCCTAGACCAAACTTGAGCATGTAATAACAAAAATTAGCTAATGAGACGTGTAGATTTTTCTAAATATTCAATAGTTCATGTGATATACTAAAACATAAGACAATAATCTACTCTACTATTCTCAGCGGAAACCAAAATGATCGATGAAACTAATAACTAGAAAGAGGAAGTATATCAATCGCACATAACACAATATTTCTCTGGGGAAATCCACTGCTCCAAACCTCAACTATCTATATTGCATTAACTAGAAGATCTGAGAAGAAAATACAATGCTTGTTCACACTAGAACAATCCCTGCACAAGTATGATCTAACTCTCTGCCTCACGAAACAACTCAAGCCAACACTCAGCCAATTCCATTGCCTGCCAAGCCCCTACTTCCTTGCACAATTCCTGAGAGAATTAGCCCATATTTAATTGGGAAATCCTTCCTCCATAATTGTGCAATCCAAACATAGGTCCTCAACTGATTGCATGCACCATCTGTATAACTCGAAAAATTATACAACTGATAGCACATTATCCTTGCACTCTAATCTCAATTGGGTCTTCCTCTGAACTGAAATGCATGAGTTATTTGGTACTGATGATGCACTGGTGCACTACTCCACTACTAGACCTCTACTAGTTCCTCCAATAGTTAGAACTAGTCTAACTGACTATAACTCATTTAGACTGAGTTATCTAATTAGAACTCCAAAGAACTCAACCTGGGCCCCTAAAATTTAGGGATCACCCTACATGACTCTAGATAGACTTCCAAATTGAATTTCCTAATTCAAATAAGTCAATTTAACTTAGTTAACTATTACAAGTTGCTATGAGACTAGAATTACAATTTTAATTCACAATTTAATTCAAGAACAAATTAAACTGGAATTTCTTGTTGCTAATCTTAACACTCCCTCTCAACAAGAAATGGATTATCAGCTACCCCGATCTTCTCTCTATGAAACTCAAATTTACATCTCGACAATGCTTTTGTCAAGATATTTGCATCTTGTTCCTCTATGGGAATGTACTCCAACAACATAATCCTCCTATGCACGCAATCTCGAAGATGATGATACCAGATATCAATATGCTTGGACCGATCATGAAAAAATGGATTTTCAGAGAGTTTGATACAACTCTGATTGTCACAATAAACCACAGTTGGTTCCATCTACTAAATAAACAAACCAACCAAAATCTTCCTCATCAAGATGGCCTCACAAGCTGCTTGACTAGAAGCCATGTACTATGTCTCTGTTGAACTGAGTGCAACTGATCTTTGTTTCCTATTGTACCAAGAAACAATTGTTGACCCAATATGGAATATCCCTCTTGATGTGCTCTTCCTATCAAATGGAATCCCTGCCTAATCTACATCGGTGGTGCCTTTGAGGTATCTTAACACATGTTTGGTTGCCTTCCAATACAGCTTGGTCGACCTAACCATCGCTTGACTAAGCTAGTTAACTGCACAACACATGTATGGTCGTGAGTTCACAAAATACATGTGTGAAACCACAAGATGCCTGTAAATGGTAGCTTGCACTACTTCACTGGAAGTAGCATCTCCTTCCTCCAGTTATCTACAAGAGGAATCTCCATGGGTTTATTGCTCTCCATATGGAACCTTTTTAGTATCTCGTTGGCATACTTTCCCTGGGAGACAAAAAGTTCCCCATCACCTTGTCATACCTCCATGCCAAAAAAGTAGTACATGAGCCCCAAGTCCTTCATTTCAAACTCTCTTGCAAGATCCTCTTTGCAAGACTTGATCACCTTATCATCACCTGTCTGAATCAAATCGTCCACATATAAAACAATAATCAACAATTTGTCTTCAACCACAATATGGTAAAGGTTCACATTTGCTTCACTTTTGGTGAAGCCCAACCCGGTGAAGTAGCTATCAATCTTGGTGTACCAAGCGCAGGGTGCTTGCTTTAGCCCATACAAAGTTGGCTTGAGTTGGTACACATGAGAATCTTGGTAAAAGGTCTCAAAACCTTTAGGATACTCAATATACACCTATTCCTCAATCATTCCATTAATGAAGGTTGTATTTACGTCAATCTGATGTATCTTCCAACGCATCTGCGCTAACAGTGTTGAAATGGATCTGATTGATGAGTACCTTGCAACAGGAGCAAAGATCTCAGCTTAATCAATCCCCTCCACCTAAATAAATCATCAGGCCACGAACCTAGCCTTATGTTTATCCACACTACCATCTGCTGCTTGCTTTACCTTGTAAAGCCATCGGGAACTCACCACTGGCTTGTCTGTTGGTCTTGGGACCACATCTCAAACATTATTCCTGACATTGGAGTCATACTCCTCAACCATGGCATCAACCCAAACCAGTTGTTGCACTACCTCCTAAAAAGAAGATGGCTTTGTCTCAACACATCCACTCATAAGAGCCATGTACCTAGTGTACCTCTTAGGTGATCTACTCTGCCTGCATTGTGATGTGGGTGCTCCCACATTCTCTCTCACATTATGCAATAACCTGTCAAACTCTCTGGTGTGCTTTCTCCCATCTCTAGTAGACTTTGCCTGAGTGGATGTCTCCACTCCCGGATCCTCTTCATGTGGCTACCCCACATCAATCTGAGGTTCCTCCTTAGGATTTAAAAGCTCCTCAACTACATGTAGCTAAAGCTTCCTCTCAAGGGAACATCGCATGGCCTTCTCTTCATCGAATTTTACATCCCTGTGAACCATTGTCACTACGGGTCGGAAGGTACACCCAATAGTTGTGAGGTGTATCAATGTACCCCACAAATATCCCCAACTCTATTGTTGGCTCAAGCTTCTTCCGTGCATCTTTGGTCACATGGAAATATACTGATGATCCAAAAATCTTGAAGTGACCCACATCTGATCTCTTCCCTGAGAAAGCATCTTCTGGTGTACTCATCCCAAGAATTCGATGAGGGCTTATGTTCTACAAATAAATAGTTGTGTTGCATGCCTCGGCCCACAAGTGTAGTGGTAGGCCCTAATCATGAAACATCACTCGTGTTTCCCCTACAATGCTTCTATTTTTCCTTTCAACCACACCATTCTGTTGTGGTTTATGAGGTGTTGTTAATTCTCACCAAATGCCTTCTGCCGCACAAAATTTTTTAAACTTTTTTTACACATACTCTCCACCGTTATCACTCCTGAGAGCTTTAACCTTCTTGCTAGTATCTTTCTCGACCAATGCTTTAAATTCACAAAACTTTGCAAAAGTATTATCTTTCTTCTACATGAAAAAGATCCAGCAATTATGAGAAAATCATCAACAAATATAACATAATACCTGTGCTTGGTCGTGGATGTTGTCGAGAATTTTCCACACACTTCTGAATGGACTCAATCGAGGATCACCTGTGCTCGATTGTCTTTTTCGTGAAAGGAAGATTTGGTGAATTTTCCCAAAGTGCACCCTTTTCATGTGTCAACTTGCTCTAGTGTACCTCTGGGAAGACAGGTAGGAATTTGTTGCATTATTTTCAAAGCGCCATGATGCAAGTGACCTAACCGCTTGTGCCACAACTCGCCGATGTCATGGCTTTGCACCTTATGTAGGTCTTAACCCCATATAGGGATTATCTACATGCAAATTCTAAAAACAAAACATAAATAATGGCGAGGGCATAAAACATAAAACATATATACACAAATATTTTCCCCTCAATCCCAAAACCGGGACTACCAGATTGATTTTTCATTATGTTCATTTCAATGTTACAATACATATATACATTTTTGTATTCAAGCTTCTTTGATCCATGATGAATTAAACAAAGTATTTCGGTAGAAATCACATGAGAGAATTTTTTGGCCGACGTGTTTCGAACCAACAAGTGTGGTTCATCATCAAGACCAGATGAAGAGGCAGACCATGGCAAAGGCTTAAATAGAGAGCAATGTAGAGACATAATTTCAAGTAAACGGTATATTTGAACAATAATGTGTAAATTATATAATTTATTTATATATATTTAAAACAAACTATTATATAACTAACCGGTTAGTATTTAACCAACTACGTTTTAAAAAAGATTAATTAAATAATGATATTATAATAAATTAATTTAAAATTTACTTTTCAAAAACTAGACCATTTAATCTAGTGGTTTAATTTAAATTTACTTTTCAAAAACTAGCCGTTTAATATACCGCCGTTACCTATTAATATTTTTTTTAAAATTAAACGGCTATATTAACGGCTAGATTTTTTAAAAGTATATTTTAATAAACCGATACATTAAACGCTTCTAGTTTTTGAAAAGTTATTTAAATAATTTTTTATTTAATATCATTATTTAAACTATTCTTATTTCAAAAATAGTCGTCTAAATATAACATGTTAGTTAATCAATATTTGTTTTTAATATATTTAATAAATTAATTTATTATAATTTAAACATTATTGTTCAAATATAGTCGTTACTTGAAATTATGTCTCTACATTGCTCTCTATTTAAGCTTGTGCCATGGTCTGACTCTTCATCTGGTCCTGATGATGAACCACACTTGTTGGTTAGAAATGCATTGGCCAAAAAATTCTCTCATGTGATTTCTACATACATACATGCCGAAGAATCCATTAACCCTGGATTAGAACATAATTGTAGTTCCCTTGACCGGATCTACAAAATACCATGGACAGAAAACCATCATGTCCAAAACCATGTGTGAAATCCATGCACAAAACCATAGGTAGGTCTACCCACCTAATATAGGGTCTAAAAAAAAATTCTTGGGGCGCTTCCCTAGACCCCGTGCAAGCGGGCTACCGCCCCCCTGCATACCCCTCAGCAGCGCCAAGGCGCGTGGGGTAGTCATGGAAAGAATATAACACAACCCAACATCCTCCCACTTGTCGTTTTCTTTCCACAGGATAGCTTAGTTATTAATCCAACCCTGCAATGCCCATTGTTTCTCTACACCAAAATAACTTCTCAGTGCTCGCAAACTTTGTCAATGCATCTGCAGTATTCTTCAAAATGTCCAACTTTACCAGCAACACCTTTTTGTCCTCAACCATATCCCTCACAAAGTGATACTTAACATCAATGTGCTTTGTTTTTTAATGATAAGCAGAGTTCTTTGCCAATAAAATTGCATTTTGGTGGTCACGGTCTATCCTTATAGCTCGTTGTACTAACCCCATACTTGAACACAAGCTCTACAACCAAACTGCTTCCTTGCTTGCAGGAGTGGCTACCATGTATTTTGCCTCTATAGTTGAAAGTTCCACTACATACTATCTCTTACTCATCCATTTGACTGCACCTCCAAATAGGTTAAACAAATACCACTTGTAGATCTTCTTTGATCCAAATCTCCAATCCAGTCTGCATCAACAAATCCACGAATGTCCAAAACTCTGTCCAATCCTTGTCTTCCTTGGTAGCACAAACCATAATCACTAGTGCCATACAAATACCTGAAAACCCGCTTCACTGTTGTCCAATGCTCCTTCCCTGTTTTTGACATAAGCCTGCTCAATACTCCCCCTGCATGTGCAATGTCTAGTCTAGTACAGACCATTTCTTACGTCAGGCTACCAACTGCACTTGCATATGGAACACGGGACATGTCCTCTTCCTCTTCTTGTGTCTTGGGACACAGTTCAGCAGATACCTTTACACCTACAAGAATAGGAACCTTCACTGGTTTACTATCCTTCATATTAAACCTTTGCAGTATTGTCTTGACATACTTCCTTTGGTTTAACCAGAGCTTCCTCTTTTCCCAATCTCGTTTAATTTCCATGCCCAAAATATATTTTGCAGCACCAAGATCTTTCGTGTTAAATTTGCAGGACAAATGGGTCTTCAAATCCTAGATAATTTCTTTGTCATTTCCAACCAACAACATATCATCCACATACAAGACCAAATAAATAACACGGTCACCAATTAATTTAAAATGAACACATTGATCTGCTTTTCTTCTGGTGAAGCCAAGTCCCCATATAAATGTATCAAATTTCTGATACCACATCCTTGGTGACTGTTTTAACCCATACAAGAGACTTTTTTAACTTGCATACCAGTTCTTTCTTACCCTTCACCGCAAACCCTTCAGGTTGCTTCATGTAGATTTTTTCTTCTAGATCCTTGTGAAGAAATGTTGTCTTCACATCCATCTACTCTACCTCAAAATCAAAAGAAGCAGCAACAGATAAAAGTAATCTAATAGAAGCTACCTTGGCAAAAAGAAAAAACATATCACCAAAATCAATTTCCGACACCCGGGAATAACCTTTTTCTACAAACCGACCTTTTTATTTCTCCACCTTTCCTTTTGCATTCATCTTCTTCTTGAACACCCATTTGCTACCAATGGGTTTCCTACCAACTGGAAACTCCACTAGATTCCAAGCCTCATTTTTGTGCAAAGATTTCATTTCTTCAACCATGGCCTCTTTCCAAAGTTTTCCATCCTATGAATCTATTGCTTCCCTCATAATTCTGGGATTATCATCAGTAATAGATAAAGCAAAATTTAAACAGAAAATAAATGGACTATACATTCCTGGCTACCTTTTTTCTCGAACTGATCTTGTCACAGCTGGAGTTTGTGGCTCTTCATCTTTTGATTCCTCTTCTGTTGTAGAGTCTGATTCTTCCTCCTTTAGCTCAAACGCTATCTTCTCAAGTTCCTTTGGTAGGACTTCATGTTTAATAACATCTTTCACCTCTCTAAATACCACATCTCAGTTGTACACAACCTTCCTTGTTTCTGGGTTCCAAAGCTTATAACCTTTTAAACCATCCTTATACCCAATAAAGATGCACTTTTCATATTTACTATCCAGCTTTTTTCTTTTCTCCTTTGGAACATGTACATATGCATCACATCCAAATACCCTCAGATGTGAAAGAGAAGGTTTCTTACCAATCCATACTTCTTGTGGAGTCTTATCTTCCAACATTGATGAAGGTGATATGTTGACCAGGTAACATGCAATCCCCACCGCCTCTACCCAGAATTCATGTCCTAACCTGGCACCACAGAGCATGCTTCTTGCCCTTTCCATCAACGTCTTGTTCATTCTTTCTGCAACTCCATTTTTCTCAAGTGTGTATGGATTGGTCTTCTTCCATGCTATACCACACTTCTTTCAAAACTCTTCAAATTCCTTCTTGCAAAACTCTCCACCGTTATTTGTCCTCATCACTTTTATCTTCTTCTCTATCTAGTTTTCCACCAAAGCCTTAAATTCTTTAGACCTGTCAAAGACTTCAAATTTCTTCCTGAGGAAATATATCCATGTATTCCTTGAGAATTCATCTATAAATGATACATAGTACACAGACTTTCCCAATGATGGAATCGACACAGGTCCAAACACATCATTGTGCACAAGCTTTAATATTTGTTTCGCCCTCTTACCACCAGAGGGGAAACTCACCCGATTCTGCTTCCCATATACACAATTTTCACAGAAATCAAAATCAAGAGAGCTATTAGACATACCTTCTACCATAGCATTACCATGAAGTATTCGAAGGCCCTTCTCTCCAATATGTCCAAGCCTTTGATGCCATAGCATGGTCTTTTCTCCAGAGGCCACTAGATTTTTTGCTCCATTTTCAGGAACAATCGAACTGTTGAACCCATCAATAACAGTGCTACCTTGAAGCTTGTACATAGTTCCAATCTTATCTCCCCACATCAATATAAGTGCTCCCTTAACCATCTTGCAGGTATCTTTCTAGAACATTGTTTTTATACCTAAATCATCTGGCTTGCTTACAGAAATCAAATTTCTGGTCAATGCGGGAATATGCAGAACACCTGGAAGTGTTCTAATTCTTCCACCTTGCAAATTCAACTTGAATTTTCCACGACCAAAAATTCTAGCCTTCCTAACATCCCCTAAGAGAGATCACCACCATCATATTTCTCATACTCGCGGAACCACTCTCTATGGGATGTGAAGTGAAAGGATGCACCTGATTCAATCAACCATGCCTCATGATCTACATGTGTACTTGAAGAAAAAGCCAAGTACACATCCCCACCTTCATCTGAGGTGGTTTTCGCCTCTGCAGAAGGAGCATGATCAGATCCCTTTCCTTTCTCAGGAGATTTAGATTTACAGTCCCTTTTGAAGTTCCCTTCCTTTCCGCATTTCCAATAAACCTTTACAGGTTTTCCTAGAGATTTAGATCTCCCTCTAGATTTAGATCTTCCACTCGAGGACTTATTTTTGTTTCTATTCTAGGACCATCCTCATATAGACAACACCTTTTTTTCCCTCCATATTTTTACGTATCATCTCCTTCGATGACAAGGATGAGAATATTTCATCAAACTGCAAGGCAATTGCATTGCTACCTATTACAATAACCAGACATTCCCATGAATCTGGTAGAGAACACAACAAACTGATGCACTTATCTTCATCTGAAATTTTAATATCAACAGATAATAACTGGATTACCACAGTATTAAATGTGTTTATATTCTCTATCATCGAGTCTCCATCTTTCATCCTCAGGTTATACAGCCTTTACCGTAGGAACAATTTATTCACAAGAGACTTAGATTGGTACAAAGTCCCTAACTTGTCCCACAAAGCCTTCGCCAAAGATTCCTTTGATACATTCAGCAATACTGAATCTGAGACACACAATCATATTGTGCTCTATGACTTTCGGTCCAACTTTGCCTAGTCTTCACCTGACGTTGTTGTTGGTTTAGTACTCAAATCTATTGTGATTCGCTGATCTTTATCCACCAAAAAATCCTCCATCTTGATTTTCCACAACCCAAAACTCTGACCATTAAATTTTTCAATCTCTATCTTTCCACCGCTCGCCATCTTCTTTCACCACAAGAATAGATCCCGCAGATCTCACACTGAACAGGGTCTACCACAGGCCCAAGAAAAAAACCCCTTAGCAGCAAAGGCGTCCCCTTGAAGCCAAAACAGCTCTGATACCAAATGTAGGTTTTAACCCCATACAAAAATTACTTGCATACGAAATCTAAAAACAGAAAATAAACGATGGCAAGAGAATAAAACATCAAACAGATATACACAGATATTTTCCCCTAGATCCCAAAGCCGGGACTACCAGATTGATTTTTCATTATGTTCCTTTCAGTGTTACAATACATGTATATACATGTTGAAGCATCCATAAACCTCAATCCATTAACCATGGATTAGAAAATAACTGTACTTCCCTTGACCGAATCTACAAAATACCATGGACAGAAAACCATCATGCCCAAAACCATATGTGAAATCCATGCACAAAACCATAGGTAGGTCCGCCCACCTAATATAGGGTCCAAAAAAAATTCACGGTGCATTACCCCGAACCCCGTGCAGGGGGCGGTAGCCCCCTTGCTTACCCCCCTGACATGGGGGGGCAACCACCCCCCTATGACCCCCCGGCAGCGCCAGGGCGCATGGAGTATTCATGGAAAGAATATAACACAACCCAATACCTTATCTACTTTTGTGCTCAAGGCAGCACAATCTTCTACCTCCAACTTGTAGAGATTCTTCACTCGAACCCCTATCCTCTTTACCTGTCTCATGGCTATGTGACGAAGGAATTTCTTTCCCTTACTAAAGATCACATCGTAGCCTCTATCATCCAACATGTCAATAGAACATACAGAACATCTCAGAACATACAGAACATCTCACAAAGTGAGGGGAGCACCTGATTCCTCTAAAAGGTAATTGTACCAAGCTCGGTAGCACTATACCTCCCATCATCACCCATCTCAATATGCATCTGGAGATATTTCTCCTCCAAGTTACTGAAGAGCTCCTTGTTACCAGTCATGTGAAAAGAATCTCCACTGACTAGGTACCATACACTACCCATCATCGAGGACACCATACATGCGATGAGGGTAAAGTCCAGTTCGAATTATGACGCAAGACCCTCACCTACTGATCCTCCTGAGGACTTCTTCTTGGAATTCTTGAGCGGACAATTTGTAGAAAAATGTCCCATATTGTGATAATGAAAGCACTTGACTTTTGACATGTCCTTCTTCTTGCCTCCATGACAAGGATTCGATTTGGAATGGGACGCCTTCCCTTTCCCTTTCTTTGCCTTACCTGCTAAGGCACAATTTTCCTCATCATCAATCTTTGATGAGGATCTGTCTCTAGTGTTCCTCTGAATCTCTTCCTATACCAAATCCGACCACAATTGTTCCCAATCTAGCAGCTTCTTCCTTCCATTGACAGAGTCTTGATAATTGTGCCAACTCTTGGGAAGTCCAAGAAGAGCTAGGCTTACCATATCGTCCTCGGAAACAGTGATCTCAACACTTTCAAGCTCAGCACGATAATGAGTGAACTCGGTCAAGTATTTCATAATAGAGTCACCCTTCTCCATCTTGAGCTTTTGGAGTTTTTCCTTCGATGCCAACTTCCTATTGTCACTACTATTCTAAAACAGGTTCATCAATGCCTTCCACATAGAGTATAGAGTTTCCTTGTCATGGAGACTCGAGACAATGTGATCTCGAACTCCCTCAAGGATAATCTGCCTTGCTTTTGCCACCCACTTTCTCGATTCATCCAGATCTTTAGCATCCGATGTTGGAGGCTTAGGATGTCTTGATCAATGAATTCCTTGACGCCATTTTCTTCCAACACTACTTGCATCATGTCCCTCTAGGCTATGTAATTCAAGTTTCCTTGCAAGGCATACTCAAGTCTCAAACCATAGAAATCCATATTGCCGACTCTGAAGCATGAACTACAAATTCGATTTTCACCTGCACCAGAAACTCGAAATCTCCTCTTCTATATTGTCTTCAGTTCTGATACCATGTATATTGTTCTCATGTGATATACTAAAACATAAGACAAGAATCTACTCTACTCTTCTCAGAGGAAACCAAAAATTATCGATGAAAACAACAAGCGGAAAGTGGAAGAATATCAATCGCACATAACACAATATTTCTCTGGGGAAAGCCACTACTCAAAACTCTGACTATGTATATTGCATTAACCATAATATCTAAGAAGAAAATACAATGCTTGTTCACACTAGAACAATCCCTGCACAAGTATGATCTAGCTCTCTACCTCACAAGCCAGCTCAAGCCAACACTTAGCCAATTATGTAGCCTACCAAGCCCCTACTTCCTTGCACAATTCCTGAGAGAATTAACCCATATTTAATTAGGAAATCCTTCCTCCATAACTTCGCAATCCAAACATAGGTCCTCAACTAATTCCATGCACCATCTATACAACTCGGAAAATTATACAACTGATAGTACATTGTCCCTGCACTCTAATCTCAACTGGGTCTTCTTATGAACTGACATGCATGAGTTATTTATGAGTGAATCTTCAGTTAACTGGTGTGGTACTGGTGCACTACTCCACTACTATACCTCTACTAGTTCCTCCAAGAGTTAGAACTAGTTTACTGACTATAACTTAGTTAGACTAATTTTTCTAATTACAACTCCAAAGAACTCATCCTGGGCCCCTAAAATTTATGGATCACTCTACATGACTCTAGATAGACTTCCAACTCGAATTTCCTCAGTAAATTAAGTAAATTTAACTTAATTAACTATTACAAGTTGGTATGAGACTAGAATTACACTTTTAATTCGCAATTTAATTCAAGGACAAATTAAATTGGAATTTCTTGTTGCTATTTTTAACAAGACGTTTGAAACTAGAAAAAATATTGGCATTAACCAAAAAAAAACTAAGTATACATTGAGCATATAAATTCACTTCATGTTGTTGAGAAACTACCAGATCGTTATTGTATTATGAACTCTTTGTCAAGCCAAACACACACAACTACAGATATCCCAAATGACCAATGAACATCATGATGAATTTAAAATGAACCCTAAGGAATTATAAGAGGGGAAATATGCAAAATCAACAATGTTAATGCCCAATCCCCATCACATTTAATGCATGGCACCTTCATTGATGCTAACTCACAAAAACCATTGCCAACTATATTAACATTACCATCTTCGAATGGCTTATAAGATTTAAGCATAAACATTGAAAAATACTCATTGTCCTATTATATGCCTCATCATATATGTCAAAAAATATGTCATATACTATCATTAAAACTTGATAAATATAATCAATTCAAACCATAACTTTTATATGTTATCAAGGAGTATCAAATAAATTTGTAAAGACCTTAAATTATATCTCAAAAAGAGTGTGCTATATAAACTTTATAATGCTAAACCTATCCTTTGTATGAAATATCATATGAAGCCTTTCCTTAATAATATGCATCATAAGGACCTACTTGGCCATGGTAAACTATATCAAAGAACTTTTGCATCATGCATTTAATACCTAGGAATTCTCATTTTATAATTTCATGGTTGTGGAGAACATATGATATTATTCTTGTACATACTTAAAAGAGACGCTTTTTGTCTTTTATATGAGTCTTTTTTACAATATTCTTCTCATTTAAAGGATATCATACATGCCCAATGAAAGGAGTTGTCATAAGCCCTATTCTCAATAAGAATACATGTCTCAAATATATATAGTTAATATGTTCTGCAAATACTCATTCCACCTTTCAAATGCAACATCTAGTGCTATGCATATGAGAAAACATTGCATCATGATTCAGTAACTATAGAAGTATTCTTCAAATGTGCATGATTAAAGACATTAAACCATCAACTTTCATGTGTAATAAAACAATGAGCCATATAGAGATAGTTGAAATACTTTACTAGGGAACCCCCCTACTTTAGTTTATTATTAATATACTTTGTAATACTTTGCAAGCTTGTTGTCGTTGTGACAATGACCCTTCAAAAAAATTTCCTTATTCAATTTTGGAGCATACATGAACTATCACTTCAAGCTATCTTGTGTCATCTTTTCATTTGTTCGTGTTTTCCTAACTGTATATCATTCTTTCATCATTCCTAAGTGTTACATTTCCTCCTAGGTCAAAGTTTCCTAAGTGTCGTCTTCTTACCTTTGGAGGTTATTGTGTCATATTTCTAAAGATAGGAAAATCACTAGCTTTCCTTTGACTTACTGTTAACTTTCTTCTCTTAACATGCATGCCACACAAAAGTGAGAAAGTGCACTTTCTTAAGTTAGTGGCTACATGGGCACTGTTGGAAGAAACTACGCCATCTTGAGCATGAGCTCACTCCTCTCTCATAGTTGAGCACACTTCTGTATCATAGTGGAGCACACTTCTTGTTCACAAAGAGTGTGCATTTCTTTTCCATAGAAAGTGTGCCCTCCTTTATCACAATAGTTGAGCACACTTCTTGTTTCGAACCAATGCACACCCTTGTTTCTCACACATGTGCACTTCCTTGCTTGCATGTTGAGTGCATTCCTAGAAAATAGGGACCCTCTCCACTTAACTAGCTTACTCATCAAGTGACAAGTGGTGAGCATGCATAACTTGGCTTGCATGTAGATTTTCTTTATAAGCAGCCCAGTTCATTCTTCATTCTCGCAATCACTATTCACCCTAGGCTAAGCGCATTTTCTCATCACAAGGAGCCTTTCTTCATTCTTGGTCATGAATGCGCCAATTCTTGGTAAGTTTTGGTTTTGTTTTCTTCTATCGTTTTCGGTGGCGCTTTTTTTTTCTAAGTGGAGTTTTGATATGCTTTCGGCATACGAAGTGTTGTTTTCATCTACTCTTGCTCCGACAAGTGTCGTCGTGTTGTTGCAAGTGGTGTTTCTATGAACTTTTCACATTCCATGACCTTTCACCTTCTAGTCATGATTGTGACGAAACTTATAAACACCTAAAACCATTTTCTCTCATTACTATTGTGTTCTTGACTTCTTCTTAGCCTTCACTTAGCAGTTTTGAGCCTATCTTGGGGTAGAGTGCACTTTTGAAAAATATACACCCTTTGTGATTTCAAATTGTTCCCAATAAAAGGGCTCTCTTCCAAACCACATAGTGCATTCCTAATCCACAGTGAGGCACCTCTTCCTACAGCAATTGCACCCTGTGCCCTCCCTGAGCCTCTTTGGCACATAGCACACTTCCAAGCAGTAGTGTATCATCCCCTTGCTTACTATAATTACGACCTATTCCCAAGAAGTATCTCTCTCTCTCTCTCTCCCACAAAGTGCATGGCACACTTCTAAGCCTTAGTTAAGCCCTATATGCCCAGTGTGATCCCGACATGTGCCTTCTTCCTTGCCTTGGTGCAATGCGCAATTCTAGTGGCTAGTAAAGCCACCCTATCTCACTCCTGATAGGTTTGTGCTCCCGGTTCTCCTAGTTTACATGTGATAGCTAGGGGATTTCTAGAAACTAATATTTGTTTTCCATAATTGATTTCCCACTTGCAGGTGCTAAGGATACAAAATACATTTTATCTTTCATCCTCTACAGATACAGTGCCTTCTACCACTCCGCAAGCTACATCAAAGGAAAATTCAGAGAGTAGTATCGAGGAGGAAGTGGAATATACTAAGACAAATGTTCCCATCTTATTAGATATAGAGTGATTCATTAACAAATCTATCGAAATCTCATGGAAGGACATAAAATATGATTTCATGCAAAAGGAATTCCCGGAAAACTTGGAGGACAGGTAAGTATACATAAACATCAAGAGGTCTAAAATACATAGAGTGGCATGCAGATTCCCTGTATTCCCTTGTGCAGAAGCTATCGAATGGATCTTGTTGCAAATAGATAGCAAGAATTTAGTTCTTAGTAGTGAAAACGATAAGAATATTGCCACATATTGATCTTGATTGGATCATTATATTGTTTTTCATCCATCTCGATGCATTCATAGTGGAAAAAGTGGAGGAATTAGCTCACAGGATCGTTTTTACCGTCGGGACCCAGTATGGAAGAACGAGGTCTGGAAACCTTCGGGAGTGTTTTGAGGCATGAAATGACATTTTTGGGGGGGTAAAATTTGTCACTTTAGCATTTCACCTTTTCATGTTGTTCTACACACAAATATCTTTCCAACGGCGCAAGAAGCGCGTCAATCGGAGTCTGTATGCAAAAATTATTTTGTTGAGAAGTTGACCTTCTTGTTTTCACACCTATAATTCGGGAGGACCAGCCCCCATTATTCATGGAAAAAGGGCTGCCACATGATTATGATGTAAAAGACTCTAGAATATTCTATATTGTAACTCTAGTTAATAGTTGATGTATTCAAACTTAACCACTAGTACCCTATTGGGTTTTGTTATAACCGAGCCACTAGGAGGAAGAGGCATTCCATTCTTTCGAGAGAATTTTGTTCCATAGTCGAGAAAAGATATCCAAGTGGGATAGGAGGTAGAGAAAACAGGGAGCATTTATGCATTGTAGCATCCCACAGACAATAGGCCTTACTTCTTTGTACCTGCAACCAAATTTCCAAACAGAGAAAGAGAGTGAAGCGGCCTCACCTTCCAGCTGGGTTTTCTTTCGAAAGGGTTTCCCAGAGCATATCTTGTGTCTTATGTGTGTGTGTGAGATTGTTTTTTTCATTCTCTACTTTTCTTTATAATTTTCATTTGCATGCATGCACTAATTATATTTAAATGTATAGATCTAGAAGTTTAATAAAATTGTAATAGTGTAAAAATTCAGAATTTTAATATATTATTATCATATTTGTTGTGACGAACTGTCGAGTGGAATATCCACGGTAGTTTACGGATCACCTACCATCCGCATGAAATCCATTCCTATTACAAGATGGTAACCCCCAAGCAATATCTAAATACACAATTTTATGCAACTTGGGCGAATCTAAATACTAAGGAGGTCACCAAGTCTTGGTGGCAAGAGCCTACAAAAATTCTGACATAAGCCAAGTGCAATGTACAAGACTAAATCTTTGAGAAAGGTTTATCAGTATCGTATGGCAATGTGTCGCAAATAGCATGGAAGGAGGAATGTTGAATACCTTGAAGAGAATTGGATCTACGTGCTCAATCTGGTTGTTTCAAGAGGCATAGTTTTCAACGAGGTTGATATACTCTCTCATGAATTATAGCTTCATGTATAGTAGACCAAGACAAATTTTGTAACACACCTCTATTATTTTTTCTTTTTTCATTTTTTTTAAGGGTTGATCATCTTTGACTTAATAGTGTGCCAACTTATAGTTCAGATTGTAGCTAGCTACTTTTAATTTCAAATAGATTACATATTAGATATAGAGGCTTACAGTCTTACCATCTAATTGTCATTATCAACCATTGCCCCAAGAAGAAGAAAAATGTCCATAACTCACGAACCAAGGCATCCACCCACATCAAAGGATGAAACTACATATTACTTGGCTACAAAAACCATTGAAGAACCAATTAAAGGTCCTCCTGGAACTTTGGATGGTTTCTATGAACTTAAAGTAACCTTAGTTGTATTTTGCCAAGATTAACCTTCAGTGTATTAACACGAACACATTTATCTTTGGGTGGAATAAATATGTGACAGTTATTAAGCAGATTACTTCCTTTGTTGTTGTAGCAAGGCACTCGGTTTAGTATTAAAACTGGGCCACACATTTGGCAACATTATCTCATTCCCTATAGCAACACCATGCCCCAAACGTGAAATATGACATCACATCTGGTGTTGTTATCCTATTTGACCTACATCGGGTCTAGATATGATTATATATTGGTATCCAATCATGAAAGCACAAGCATAAAAACTTTTCCTATCATCGGTTTATAACCATGCTCCTTTACTCCTTTGCTCCTTTGTACACATTGGTTGCAAATACAACTTCGTTATATTTACGGTTAGAAAGGGTGGTTTGGATAGAGATTGGCCAAGATTTATTTTACCACAATAGTCCATATTTCTCTTTGTATTGGTCAAGGTGGCTGAGGGCAAGTAGAAATAAATAATCTCCCCAAGTTTCTTTGTGCATTGTAGTAGTGTTAGGTTCAACAGGTTCTCATTGCTTAATAGGGTTGGTCATATTTTCTTGGTTCATGAATTTATCAGTGAATAGGAAAGCAAATGCACCTAAGTATTTGCATGGTGTCAATTTTTCCTCATCTCATTGGGACTTGTTATCTGAGTCAACATGATGAGTGATGGAAATATTTTCTCCTATATGGAGGTGTACACTCAACCAGGTTGGTGTAAGACATAATGATTACCAAATACACATGTTCAATTATCAAATGATCAAGCACAAGATTTAGCATTGCAATTAGAAACCACCAAAATAATATATGGTCATGAGTTTATCTGGTAGGAGGTGAGGAAATTTCAAGCAAAGTTACTACAACTAGTTCAACACGAACTTCTATTTTGTGTTGTGTATTGAAGTATGAGAAAATCCACAGCTTCACAATCATTAGAGAGGGAAAACACAAATAATTTCTAGGAAATGTTATAGCAACAGAGCTAGTACAAGGAGATGTCAAGGACTTAATTATCATATGAATATGCTAACAGAACCTGCACAAGCAATAGAAGCTTGCATTCCCAATTTATGCATACAATAAGAAACATTACTCTAAAAGTCCTCAAGGCACAACACTGACTTTTTTTTCCTCACAAATTATAATGAAAGCAATAAGAGATGCTCTATCCTACTTTCGTAAGGAAAATTTTAAGTGCCATATTTTGGTGTATAGTGACTCAATCTTAAGGAGGTATAAAACCTTACCTCAGGTTTACTTCTCCCTAAGATCAATGGGGTAGACAATGTGCTTAATTTTTTAGCATTGTCTATGACTATAAGGTCAGCCAAAGTGTACAACAAAATCTATGACTACAAGTGGCTACAAAATACCATGAAATTTAAAAAGTACCTAATATGTGGTGGAATGTCTAGATGATTATGGGCATCATATTAATAGAATATCTCACAATGGGAATTGGGATAGTGTTTACAATTTTCCTCCCAACAATTAGTAGTTGTCAACAGTGCAACTACCACCCTAGCTTGTGCCACCTGTCCCAATTTCTAGACCAGGGATTACAGAGGTCTTTCCCCACCTCCGCCCTGCATTTAGGAACTTGTACTAATGTCATGTCCAGGGAATCTAGAGCTCTTGTCCCACCTCCACCCTGCATCTAGGAACTTGTCCCAATGTCCTGTAAAGGGAATCCAAAGGTCCTATCGCACATACACCCTGCACCTAGGAACTTGTCCCAATATCTTGTCCAGGAAGTCCAAAGGTCTTGTCCCACCTCCACCTTGAACTTAGGAACATGTACTAATGTCATGTCTAGGGATTACAGAGGAAACACTTCACCTCTCAGTCAATGAGGGGTTCCAAATATGAAAATCCCCACCCTTGCTTATTTTAGATATTCAAGGGATTTTTCCTCCACCCTGAGGTTTCTCAACAAATCCACCCAATTTTTGGGAGTCCAAAGTGTGCTAATTTTAAGAAAAAAAACTAACATGGGGTAGCCATAGGCCTCCGCCCCTTAACCAATGAGGGTCTCCAAAGATTGGGATATCCACCCTCAGTTAATTAGTTATCCCATAGAAGTTAAACCCTGATTGCATCCATGGTAATATGGAATTTACTATTACAACAATAGTGTGAGGCATAGGGATTGCCCAATTGTTTTTCACCAGACCATATGGGAATAATTTAGTTGTTTTCTAAATAGTATGACATTCCAACAGTGGTATTATTGTTATTCTCCATGCAAGGAATTCATTTCCTGAGTAGTAATGATAGCCAAGCAGTCTTTACTTCTAGTCTACGTGCAAGAAAGGCATAATTGAAGGATTTTTCCCTTTTGAAGGGTAAGGAAAAACAGTCATACATAGCATTATCCTAACTACTTTTCACATAGAATGTATTAATACTACCCCACCCCATATATCTCAAGCCAAATATGGGGGTTGAATTTGCAGTATTGGCCTTGAGCCATGAGGCCCCCAGTTTCAAACAAGGCACTATGAATTTGACTATGTGGTATGTCACCATATCATTGGTCATTTGAAGGTTTAAACATTAAGTAGGTGCAGGATAGTAAGCACAGAAACTAGTTAGGTATATTCTAGAACTAACCTCTAATGATGCAGGTTCCCCTGATACTTTTTTGATGTCGCCACCTGAATCCCTCCTTTGCAATGAATGGCTCAGGTGGTTCAATCACAATACCAGTCCACTCACATGAACCTACACTTGTGCCTCCTTCCCTTGTAGCAATTGCCTCAGGTGATTGAATTCCCAATATTGGTCCTTACGTTTTTGCCTTATACTGGTGCTTGCACTCCTACTATCTCTTTTCTTCATTTTTGTATTCTTCCCCCTTCCCTTATACTTTCCTAACACTACCTCTGGTTAGTTAAGGTCCAACCCTTCTGGACCAACTAGAGGTGTCCCCCTGTTCATTTTGGCCATGTCACTACTAGTCCATTTTCTTTGGCCAATCAACTTCCCACCATTTGGCCTCTCTTCCTCTCCTTACTTGTCATTTTCCCTCCTCCCCAGGTTGTTTCTAGAGTCTACGAGTGTCAATAACTTCCTCCACCATGTGATATATGGTTCCAAATATATATGAGAGCTTTTGGATTCTCAATTGTGTGCATATTTCCTGCCATTGGAACCCCTACTTGTGAGCACATCCGAATTATTTGGTCTTGTAGTTTGACTCTCTACACCACATCTAATCTGAATCATGCCCAAAACCATTTATTCCCTCGTGATTGTGCACCATATAAGGAATTCTAAGGCTTGAATATACTTGGACTAAACTAGTTTACACCCTTATAATCGTGCACAAGGAATTATGCTTATTCAATTCTTGAATATCATTATTTATGTTATTAGGATTACCTTGATGTTATTGAGGTCCCTCCTAACTCCCTTAGTTAGTAATATAGATTGTTGTTTTGTGCATTTAAAGTCATATTCTCGTAATTAAGGCTTTGAGTTAGGAGAGTGTGCTAATCAATAAATATAAGTGGCCACCTTAAAGAAGGACCACTATGTTCACATGACCATAACATAACCATAAAACATGACCATGTTCACATAACCACATGAGTGTAAAGTGACCAAACAATTAGCATACTAATTACATATAAGTAGAATGGTCGGGTCATTACAACCCTCCCCCCTTTCATCCTTGGTGTTCTATCAGTGTAAATCAACTCTTCCTTGTACTAATAGTGAGATGATTATAAATTAGGTCAGATTCCCATGATGCAGTAATGAGAAGGGTTCAGTAGTTTGTTAACTGTTGTGAGAGTGAGAAGATAAAAATTTTACACATTGTACAACAATCACTCGCATATTATACCATTTGACGTCAATCTATTGATGCATCATAAAAAGGTTTAACAACACTAGTTTCAAAGTGATTTTCATAAATGTGATTTGTAACCACAATCAATGTTATAGAAAGAGTAAAAAATGAACAACCTTTGAACGATATTACCACAGGTTAATTCTTATTATGGACCAAGGATAAGGTACCCAAATATGGATGAAATTGTGTTATGTAAAATTTCTCAACCTAAGTATAACCAGTGCACAATGAGACAACAAGGTCACCTGCAATTGATATTATCCCATGTGGACCAAGTTATGACATTCCACAGAGATTTATAATATATAATATTGTCCATGAGATTGAGTGTTAAAGATATGAAACTCACAACTACAATGAAAATACGTCACCAAGATACACTTGCCGGTGAGCATTCAAAGCATATTATCCCATTTTTCATATCAAACTTGAATGGCACTCAAATAATGATAAACTTATCAATACATGCAATTAATATTTAGGATTGTATGTGAGAATATGCCAGCAATGATATGCTTAGTATATGTAATTTTAGAACATCCATGACCAATGTGAACAACAATTCTATTGACCACATTCAAAACATGACACAATTGGATTCAAGGAAGACCTTGAATATTATTTAAGGTATGTTACCACTATGCTCAGAGCCAAGTAAATGTCATTCGAATTCAATATTGTTATTATTTAAAGTTCAAAGATTAAAAGCATCAATAATGTTATTCCGAACAGTGAAAATGATACCCCAAGTGTTGGTATAAAATAACCACGAGTTCAAACCTCATGTTATAGTGCAAGTAAATTTTAAGATCATGTTACACAGAATTTTGTCACTGTCCATGTACTCCCTGTTCCTTGATCTTGGAGGACCTCTACAGTGAACCCCGCATGCTTTTCCTTCATGAAAAAACTCCCATTATGTCCCTCTTCATGAGCAGATCATTTCCCTTTTGCACCATTTCCCCTGAAACTTCTATTTTTCCCAGTTTACAAGGCCAGTGCTAATGACCTTTGTCTACTCCACGCCGATGTGTAGAGATTAGCAATATTCCCCTCGTCGATCGGTGCGAATGGGTTGTGTTCCAGTCGCACCGATCCTGTTATGGAAATTTTTTTAAATTAGAGCCGAAGCTTCTAGCTCTAGAAGCTTCGTAACGGAAGTCTGGTAAATGGTTTGGCCGAATGGGGTCGAGGATGACAGTTTGGGTTCCTTTCCCCTATAATGACGGAACTACCTCAAGGGATAAGTCCTTCTCCCATGAGAAGAAGATCCATCTCCCATCCATGCTTTCTATATAAACCTCCCTTCTTCCCAAGCACAAGCTAGTTGGAGTGTTGGCTGAGTGTGAGTATACTACTTTGATTAGACAAGCAAGCTATTACTAGTTATAGCCATCTAGTTGTGTGAGGGAGAAGTGTGTGTGGGTTTGGAGTGAATTATAAAGGGAAAATCCTTTAAACTATTGTTGTTTGAAGCTATCATGGAGTGCTAGTAGAAGTGTGTGGGAACCCGGCCTTGTCAGAGGAAGACTGCGATGTCAAGACGAATGGTTGTAATCTCTCTTTGATATTAATATATGCAACTATCAATTGATTTCCTACATGTTTTGTAATATTACATATTCGTGTCTTAATGCTTCTTGACTCATTAAGTAGGTTAAATTGCAATTTGTCTATTATTATGTTTGTGTGTTGGTGTTGTTTACTTGTTTCAGGCACTTGAAGAAGGAAGTGAGAGATTGTTGGAGTGAGCAAGCGAGGACATCATCAAGCAGGATAAGCGACCAATAGGTAGGCCCTCTTGATTGATTCTAACCTAAGGAAATCTTCCATAGAATGTATCTGTTGTGGCTAGACCCATTATCGGGCTAGAGGAATTCGTTCGTGTCCGCACTTATAATTTTACTTCACCACAAATTGGCGACTCCACTAGGGAGATACCATCTTTTATTTGTTTTGGATTTCGTGATTTCGTGAGAACTTTTCTAGTTTCATGTTTTCCCTTTGGTTATGTTTCTTTTCTCCTACTTACTGGCCTAAGTCTAAAATTCATAGTAGCAGATCTGGTCCCTTTTTTGAATTTTTTTTATTTTTCCTTAGTTACCTCGTCTAGCGCATTTAATCCACTGACAGTCGCACCGGCCATCACGTTTAATCCACTGACAGTTGCACCAAGCAGCGCGAATTGATGAGGAACAGTCATGCCGACCAGCCTCTGGCCCTTGTTGTCAATTAGGCAGTCGCATCGATGCATGTAAGTGAAGATTAGGGCTTGACCCCAATCTTGGCCAATGTGTTCTAATCTTGTGTTTTTGACCCTGTGAGCTTTTTTTACTGTTTTCTCCCTAACTGGAAAGCTTCATTTAGCTTGCTTTGTGTGCTTTCTTGGTTTAGCCCACCCTCTGATGTGTTAAGTCTGGCCCTGTGTGAAGTTCTTTTTTATTTTTTCCTTGAATCCCTAGATCAATGTTAGTTGCCAGTTAGGCAGTCGCGCCGATCGGCCATCTGCGCTAGTTGTAGTACTAGTCAGTCGTGCTGGTCGTGCCAATCGACGCTAGTTGTAGTACTATTCAGTTGCGCCGGTCTCTGAGTTAAGAAAAAATCAGAATTTCTCCCATTCCAGTGCCAGTGTGTCTTGACCCTCAGACTCTCTTCTTCCGCTAGAGGTGACTATGATGCTTTGTTTGCTTCATTTTCAATTAAATGAGTGAAAGGGCCTCGTTTGTCCTCTTATTTTGAGTGTCTCTTTTCTCTTTCCAAGCATAGATTACATTGCTTGGTTTGTCGATTGAAGCATTTATGTGTTTGGTTTTTTCGATTCAAGGAAGAAGTTGCTTTTAGTTTCATTTATAATGCTTTGGATTTGATTGATGCTTGTTTGTATAGAATTATGAAAATTTTTCATTAAAGTGCTTTATGTGAAAGATTCATTTTGCATTTTATGAAAAGAAGAACATCATTCTAGTTTACATAAGCGAAAATATTGCATTAGTAGCGTTATTGAGAAGCTATAATTGTATCATCATAGGCATGGAAATTAAATGGAACTTATTTTTTTGTTAAGGGAAGATTAAGTGCATTTAGGACATATCTTGGTGAAAGATTTCATTCTTCTATTGTTGCATTAATTTTGTGTTCTCTATCTCTCAATTAGTGATAACTTTCATCGAAGACAAAGATCTCTTTTCTCATATAGCTGCATGTAGGAGTTTTGTCAGATGACAGCGGTAGGGCCTTGTAATTGAAACCTAATTCAAGATCAACTGTTAAAATTTATTGAATTAATCTAAGGAAGAAGTGAAACTTAATGCTCACATTTAGTGGCCTAGGCTAGAGACGTGTTCCAATGTCTTTAAACCTCGCAGTTGTCGTTAGCTTTGGCATCAGACAACGCTAGCATGGATTTGTGCTCCCCGTACCGCCGAGTATATAACAGAGGACCCCACTAGGCTGCAATCCTTTTTCCTTAGGAAACCAAGTCGGCCACCTTACGAACATGATACACCAAACATAGCATTCGGGGAGTGCCTGCTCGTACTTCTTGGTTCACCAGGAGGTATTCTGCAGTTCACGGTTGCCTGGTAATCATTTTTACCTAGACCATCCAGAGCAGTCATTTGATATTTGACTCATTAAACTTAAAAGATCATTTGAGCACTTGTCCTTTTGAGCTCGTTTCCAATCGAAAGTGATAGAGTCATCTTTCGTCCTTTTCTCGACTCTTAAAATATGAAAAGGCAAAGTTTTATTTCAGTGTCTTAAAATTAACTGCCCACGAAATATTCCTGGTAAAAGTTATCTTCCTTAGTAATTCTTTAGGGTCAATTCCAATGGCAACATTTCCAGAGTCCACCAGTCAAGGATTCCCCTTGAATGGGAAACCTGGTCCTTTTCCTTCTTTTGGAAACGTTGGTGCTCCTTATATGGTGATATTGTCCCTTCCTCGGTTAACCATTAGTTTACCTGTCTGGTTGTTTTCGACCTCAGTGGTCCCGAGTGTCCCAACTCCTGCACTGCCATCTCCTTCATACGAATCACGTCACGATGATTCTAAGGTTGAACCCTCACCTTCTTCCCCCATTTATTCACCCTCCTCTTCTATTCACTTGGTGAAAGTTTGAAATCCAGTAACTAGGAGGCTAAGAAGAAGAAGAAGAAGATAAAGAAGAAGAAGTCAAATAATCGAGAGGCCAACCATGCAGCTATTACTCCAAATGCACCCCCCGTTGATAAACCTTTTGATCCTCCACGGAAAGTAAAATTCCCTTGCACGTTGTGTAAGGGTGACCATCTACTTTGAGACTATCCTAGCATTCCTAGAGTCTTAGAGGTATGGTCTCAAGACCTGAACCGAACATCCCCATCAACCTCTAGAGATCATGTCTATGTTGCATCCTCGGTTAATGATGGTAAGAAGAAAGGGAAGATTAGATTCACATGTAGGTTATGTGAAGGAGAGCATCTTCTTCACCTTTGTCCTCTTATGGATAAAGCTTCCAAAGTTTTGGAAAACCTTGCAGCTCCTCAACCCCAACTTCCTGTTGGTTATCAGAGGCTTTCTTCTGACCCTCTCCCAGTTGGTAAAGATATTGACTCAGATTCATCTCTTGTCCATCATGCTCTTCTTGAGCATGACTCTCTTATGTCTACTCCTAACCAACCATTGGTCGAAAAGAGTGTCGACTTGGCTCCGCCTTCCGTTGTTCACTCTGTTCCCAAAGAGAGTAGTTATCATACTGCTCATGTTCTTCGTGTCTCCTCATATTCTTATGAATTGAAGAGTGACCCTCCTGTCCTAGTTGTTCAGGAGTGTCCTTCTCCTATTCTTGTACAACATGGGGGCAATCATATGATGCACCCACCAAGTAGTTCTGTCGTTTCTTTCGATTGGAGTCACTTGACTGCTTTCCACCTCCCATCTTATGTGCCTTTCCAGATCATGGTACAAGCCTATAATATGGTAGTACCTGGAACTATATTAGATGAAGGTGCATTTGTTAGCATCATGTCTTCTACTACTTCGAAAGATTTGGGCTCCCCACAGCTTATGCCTATTACCCAGAATCTGTTGGCTTTCAACGGAGGAACCAATCAACCCTTGGGTATCCTTCCGAAGTTCCCTGTTACTTTGGGAGGAAAGACCATTTATATAGATGTGATGGTAGTCCAAGGACCCTTAGATTTCAATCTTCTCCTTGGACGCGACTATGTTTATGTCATGGGAGCTCTTGTTTCTTCACTTATCCATGTGGTTTGTTTTCCGCATGAAGGGAGAATTGTGACTATTGATCAACTATCGTTCATTGGTGTTAATTTTAGGTATGTTCTATGCTACAGAAATTTATTTCAATTTCTTTTCCACATTAGCAATCACATCAACATAAAGTAAACTGCAGATAGAACATAAATATAAATCGCAGAAGACAAGCCAAGACAACAGGACACAAGATGTGGCGCTAGCCAAGGACAAACCCCAATGTGGGGAAATCCTTGATCAATTCTTCTTTTATGTTCTTCAAAGTTCAGCAGAGAAAGTGAGAGAGATAGTACA
>APFE031245782.1:32757-53379 GCA_000404065.3 Pinus taeda
TCCAATAAAAATATCAGCTGCCATAAATAATATGACCCACATGGATTTTGGCCCTAGTTTCCAATTTTAACACTCCCTCTCAACTAGGGAGAACTCCATCCGCTGATCCATATGTCCAACTGTATTATCTCTGCTATCAGTGCCCTGCACTGCTCTGCTCAGCTCTGTTGGCTCTGCTTTGCTCTACTCAGCTCTGCTAGCTCTGCTCTGCTGCTAGCTCTGCTGACTCTGCTCTGCTCTGCTCAGCTCTGTTGGCTCTGCTAGCTCTACTCTGCTCTGCTCAGCTCTATTGGCTCTGCTCTGCTCTGCTCAGCTCTATTGGCTCTCCTCTGCTCAACTTAGCTTTGCTGAACCATGAAGAAGAAGAATTGATCAAGAATGTGTCATACCATTCTCCACTGACCCGAAGTCAGTCTCAAAGTGTGTACCACTGGTCCCAGACCAGTCCTCAACCGACCTGAAGTTAGTGTCATAGTAGGTACAACTCCTACCACTAGTCCCAGACCAGTACTCTACTGACTCGAATTCAATCTCAAAGCATGTACCACTAGTCCCAGACCAGTCCTCAACCGACCCGAAGTTAGTGTCATAGTGGGTACAACTCCTACCACTGGTCCTAGACCAGTATCATTAATCCCAGATTAATGAAGGTCATCCTAGCATAGGGAGTATGGTAGATACAGCGATGCGTCCATCCGTACTACTATGGTCCCTATCCTCATTTCCCTGCTCATTGATCAAATGAGAGGTACTTCCCATGAGTCCCTGACTACATGGGTAGGATGCCTCGACAGGAGAACTTAATCAATCCTATCCTCACAGGAGAACTAATCATCCTTCTACACAATCGCCATGGAGAACACATCATCCAGGCCTCATAGGAGAACTAATCATCCTGCTACATAATCGTCATGGAGAACACATCATCCAGACCTCACAGGAGAACTAATCATCCTACTACACAATCGTCATGGAGAACATATCATCCAAACCTCACAGGAGAATTAATCATCTTGCTGCACAATCGTCATGGAGAACACATCATCCAGACCTCATAGGAGAATTAATCATCCTGCTACACAGGAGAGCGAATCATCTTGTCCCACAAGAGAGCGAATCATCTTGTTCACAAGAGAGTGAATTATCCTGTCCATAGGAGAGCGAATCATCCTGTCCCACAAGAGAGTGAATCATCTTGTCCCACAAGAGAGCGAATCATCTTGTCCATAGGAGAGCGAATCATCCTGTCCACAAGAGAGTGAATCATCCTGTCCTAGTGCACACCACCAGGGGAGGGTGAGTCACCATGTGGTCTTATGTTGCTCTAGTAAGAACCACAAGCCCTTAGAGCTCCCAGAGCTCAATGTATACAACATGAAGGACCCTTGTACAAGGGTCTCTTGATGACTCCAAGTTGTTTGGGAAAATTACAGATTTGATCTTTCCCCTCGGGCTTAGACAAAGTGTAGTGATATGTACATCATCTCATAGTGATGGAGCTTCCTTGCTCATAGACTTACCATATCCCAGATAAGGTAGTATCTTATGTCTATCTGCTGGAGCAATCGTCGAATACAAGATTCCTCAATAATCGAATCCCACCTATGGTTGTCACAGAGAATCAAAGTGTTACAAATAGCTCACTTGAAGAGCTTCCCCAACCAAGCAGCTTCATACGAGATCATAATCATAGATATGTATCCGGTCTCAGCGGTGCTTATAACAACCAACTTCTGCTTCCAACTCATCCATGATATCGAAGCAGAATCCAAAGATAAACGGCACTAAGAAGTGCTCTAGTGATCCTCCACACTGCCTGCCCAATCAGCTTTCGAATAATCATGCAGTTTCATATTTCGAGCAGTGTATCTCAATCGATGAGAGATTGTGCCCCGAAGACATCTCAGAAGATTCTTGGCACCAATCCAGTGAGGTTCAACCAAATATGAGCTCACCATGCTAACTGCAAAACATATGTCCAGACGGAAGTTCACCAAGAACATCAACGTGAATGAGTTTATGGGATTCAGAGGCATTTCCCAAATCTGGTCCGACATCACTACCATATAACTTCTGAAAGTTAAGATCCTCAAGATAGTCACAGGCTTGCAGTTCACCGTTCCACATCTGGAATCCAACTCCCTCTTACTTCTGCAAATGAGAGGGTCTGCACCTGTTAGAAGTAGGTCGTCCTCATAAGGTTCTGATATGAGAGGTCTATCATCCACAACCTTCGGATGGTTTGGATCCGTTTCACTCCTAGTGAATCTCAGCTTTATCAGACAGCTATCGATCCTCTCATACTATGCCCGGGGTGTTTTTCTTCAAGCCATAAAGGGCTTTATTCCACCTGCATATGCGAGATTCCCGATTATCAATCTTCGACCCCTTGGGTTGTTCCAGACCTGTGGACCTGCTACATGAGGGGAATGGTCCCCTTGTAATATTTTCCTTCAATACATCTCAGACATGTACTTTCATGCTCCTTTTGAATTCAGGCATCCCTGTAACCATCTGACTCACAGACCTTCGGTGCTACGTGACAATGGACATGGTCCCTAGTGGACTTCCTACAATTTGATACAACCCTAAGTACCTTTCCATCGATGAGTGCCACCCTGAAACCTTTGACTTCCATTTCCGAGATGGACACCAGGCTCTTCTTGCGATCAGGTACATAAAAGTGATTCGGGATTCCTTGCTTTCTTTGAAGAGTTGACCATTTCCATGATGACCTGCATTACCTTCGGACACTCCTTCGCATAATGGCCGAACTTATTGCAACCAAGGCACCCGCCTTTCCTTCCACCCTTAGATCTGAACTTCCCAATGAAGTGATCTTTAGATGGGCCATCAGAAACTTCCGCTACGCCATTTTGATAATATGTTCTGCTTCGACTTCACCCTTTATGAACTTAGAAGAGAGATGTGGAACTCATTGATCCTTTTATCTTGTCCCTATTATCTTTGGTGATTGCTCTTTCACTCTTGCTTGGGCATTGTCTTCACCTCAACTCTGATTCCATGTTAATTTTAGGTATGTTCTATGCTAGAGCAATTTATTTCAATTTCTTTTCCACATTAGCAATCACATCAGCATAAAGTAAACTGATGTGACAAGCCAAGACAAGAGGACACAAGATGTGGTGCTAGCTAGGGACAAACCCTAATGTGGGGAAACCCTTGATCAATTCTTCTTTTATGTTCTTCAAAGTTCAGCAGAGAAAGTGAGAGAAATAATACATTTACAATAGAAGTCAATCACTTTGACTTTTGATATCGGCATGAGATCAGTTGAAGACATATTGCTTCAACTGATTCTCTAAGGTGACTCGTTCACCTATCATAGTGTTGCATCTCGTCTATTTGCTTCACATTACCATGTGACACCTTGTTGTACTGTCACATGTGTTGAACCTTGATGACTGAGTTGCTCTCATCTTCAAGTTGCTCATCATGCTGCATCTTCCATGGTCTTATTCATCATCAAGTTGTCCATGCTCATGATCTCATTCATCATTATGTTGCCCATGCTCATATCATCATGCATCATTATGCTTGCCATGCTCATATCATCATGTTGCTTATTATGTTGCCCATGATCTCATACATCATGTTGCCTTCCTTCGCAGACAGATGCTCCAGCTGTTTCGGCAATTCCCGGTAGTTCCGGCTTTTCCAGTAGTTCCGGTAGTTCCGGATTTTCCAGCTTTTCTGGATTTTTCGGTATTTCTGGCTTTTCCGGCGTTTCCAACTTTTCCGAAAGTTCCGGCTTTTCTAGCAGTTCCAGCTTTTCCGACAGTTCCAGCTTTTCTGGCTTTTCCGATAGTTCCGGCTTTTCTGGTATTTCTGGCATTTCTGGTGTTTCTGGCTCTTCTGGTAGTTCCGGGTTTTCCGATAGTTCCGGATTTTCTGGCTTTTCCGACTTTTCTAGTAATTCCAGCTTTTTCAGTTTTTCCGGCTTTTCCGACAGTTCTGGTTTTTTGGCTTTTCCGGCAATTCTGGTTTTTCCATCATTTCCGGCAGTTCTAGCTTTTCTGACTTTTCCGACTTTTCCTTAAGATCTCTCCTCCTACTAAAACCCAAAGACAAGTAGAGAGAGGAAGAGATCCAAGTGTGTGTAGAAATGACTTGAAGTCCTCTTCTATTTATACTAAAACATAGAGGTTGAATAGACATGACTGTTGGGCTTCTGAGCCTACATATGTTGCTGGCTGACTTAACAATTTGTCCATAACATAAATAAATTCATAACTTCATAAATACTTATCGGAATCGAATGATAGTTAGATCAATCCTACACCTCTCAATGAGAGGGATCCAATAAAAATATCAGCTACCATAAATAATATGACCCACATGGAGTTTAGCCCTAGTTGCCAATTTTAACAATTGGTCACCACGCACCTCCTTTGCAACCATCGTCCCCTATCGAATCTTTTTTGCAAGCAGTACCTTCCCTGCCACAGGTCAATTATGTGGCTACCCATTCCGTCTCCACATCTGCTGATGATCACACAAATGGTATAGTACATTATGTACTGGGGGCATTGGAACCCGATCTGTCTTTGGTACCAAATGACATGTATTCCTCCCAGAGCGTAGTTCTTCCATCTAGTGAAGACCTCTTGGGAGCCATGTTCTCGTATGGTCCATGATCAAATAGTAAGGATAGTTCCTGGTCTTGTGTCAACCTTGTTAAAAAATGAAACAAAGGGTCATGAGGATAGTTCCTGGTCTTGTGTCGACCTCGTTAAAAAATGAAACAAGGCGTCGTGAGATAGTCCCTGGTCTTGTGTCAACCTCATTAAAAAATGAAACACGGCATCATGAGCATATTTTTTGTCTTGTGTCAAGCTCGTTAAAAAATGAAGCAACTCCCTTTTCCAAATCGAGTTTTGATTAAGATCTTGTAAAATCCCAATTGAGTCTTTCCTGGATCTCAAAAGTGAACCTTCATTTCATCCGCCTAGTTGACTGAAATGAAGCTTGGGGTGCATGTACCTCGATTGAATCATTATGCTGGGGGTATGCAAACTTATAGCTAGCATAGTTTGTTTCAAGCTTGTGTCAACATGAAACCGAATCCAAGCAGAGTTCTCCATGGTTCAAGCTTGTGTAAAAATGAACCCATACCCAATTTACGTCTCGTGATTGTCGTTTTTATCAGCTAATTTATGTTAGATGAGCCTAGGTTGTTTCATTCCATCGTCACCATCTCTTTGTCCGATCACTTGCTTTCACTTGGTTGTTTTTCCTTTCCTGAGGGACAGTAGTGATGAGTGGTTTTGTTAGCCAGCCTCTTGACCATTACATGTTTTGAGCAGTTCCACCATTGCTGGAACAAGTTGCTACCCTTTATACCACTCATTCCTCTAGGACGAGACACCTTTAAAGCTCTTTTCTGACTCATAAAAAATGAAAAGATTGTCGAGTCCTTTTCCCTTTTGACTCGTAAAAGAAAATAAAATGGGGGGTCTGCTTTCACTCTTTTCCGACCCTTTAAAAATGAAAAGATGGGCGAGCCGTTGTCGTTTCGAACTCATTAATGGATGCAAAACGTCGTGCGCCCAGTATAAGTTTACCCCTTTTTCGAGCTGGGATGCACTATTTATGAAGAAGGTACTCCTTGACTGAAATGGTCAGGCGGTTCTCTCAAGTATCATTTTCTACCTTTTCAGGCTCGAGAGACACAAACATACGAAAAGGGACCATGTGGAGTTTTCTTTTACTTGTCTTTTTCAAACTCTCTAAACATGAAAAAGATACCAAGTTACACCTTTGTCAGACTCGTTAAACTATTAAACAACATCGGATTCGCCACCATGACAAACAAAAGCTTCTCCTTCCTAGGGCTCGTTAAACTTACTAGGTCGGATTCGTCCGAAGGATGGAGTTACAGCACAAGCATATGCTATCCCCTTCAAGCTTGCGATTAAAAAATAATTGGGGTACTCACCAGAAATGGTGGGGGGAAATTTGGAAATCTATCGAGTCGTGTCAGAAGCTTACTCTTGAACATGACAATCTTTGCTTCGTATCGGGTTGGGACATCCTCCTCTATATCATTGACCTTCTTGGGTTTGGGCCGTTCATTTTTTCCTTTCATTTGATCTTTGTCACATCATTATGACCACTGATCCCATGGATCCAAAAGCTTCCAAACTTCCAGTTGTGTCATCGATATGTTCAAGAGTTGTCCTTCTGCAGTTACACTTACCTTTGTTTCTCTATATCATCTAAAAACATTTTGCATCCTCTCGTCTCGCGTCGACGATGTGGGATTCATTATGGCCCTCCTTCAACACGATCACTTTTCGTCAACTTCAACTCATTATCCGGGAAGTTGACCGAGAGACTCCCTTCCAGTACTGAAGAGCTTGCATGCCCTAATGGCAAATTCTCCGCACTCGGCGACAGGTTCACATCATTGGCTTTCGATAGAGTGATTTCACGGGTGTTCGACTTCAGTTCCTATATTCACATTCCATGAATTGTGCTGATAGTACCTTGAGGGCCATTGTCATTATTGGTGGTTTATCTCACGCTTGTTAACAGTTTACATCATTGACTAGTAATCAAGCGACTTTCTAGCATGTTCGATGTCAACACATCTATTCGCATGCTAGGATCTGTACTTTGATTGGGTTGTGTTGGAGCACAAGACCTTGGACTCAAATCACAAAAGTATAGGTTGCGAAGTGGTGTGACATGGTTATGATGATATGCATGTCTCTATCAGATGGTTGGTTGTGACCAGACCATGAGTTATCATATGTGATCCTTCTCATTATTGGATGGATGCAACCATACCTTGGTTTTGTTATGATCCTCTCTGACGAATGGTTGCGCCCATAACTAGATCCATTTACATGATCATTCTCTGGATGGCTGCATCCATGCCACGATTCACGTATCATTTGACAAAGATCTCAATTTATGTATATGTGTATGTACTTGCTTGCAGGTTTTCTGACGGCAAACTGGTTCCCCGCACTTATTTATAAAGCATTTCATCCCTCACTCTGGTTCACCCTTCACACTTTAGGGGGCATCTGTTACACAACATTTTGTCACTGTCCATGTACTCCCCATTCCTTAATCCTGGAGGACCTCTACAGTGAACCCCACATGCTTTGCCTTCATGAAGAAACTCCCATTATGTCCCTCTTCATGAGCAGATTGTTTCCCTTTTGCACCATTTCCCCTGAAACTTATGTTTTGCCCAGTTTACAAGGCCGGCACTAATGACCTTTATCTCCCTCGCTCTGATGTGCAAAGATTAGCACTATTCCCACGTCGATCAGTGTGACTGAGTTGTCTTCCAGTCGCACCGGTCCTATTATGGAAAGTTTTTTTAAATTAGAGCCGAAGCTTCCAGCTCTAGAAGCTTTGTAACGGAATTCTAGTAAATGGTTTGGCCGGGTGCGGTCGAGGATGACAGTTTGGGTTCCTTTCCCCTATAATGATGGAACTACCTCAAGGGATAAGTCCTTGTCTCATGAGAAGAGGATCCATCTCCCATCCATATTTCCTATATAAACCTCCCTTCTTCCCAAGCACAAGCTAGTTAGAGTGTTGGCTGAGTGTGAGTATACTATTTTGATTAGACATGCAAGTTGTTACTAGTTTTAGCCATCTATTTGTGTGAGGGAGAAGTGTGTTTGGGTTTGGAGTGAATTCTAAAGGGAAGAGCCTTTAAACTATTGTTGTTTGAAGCTCTCATGGAGTGCTAGCAGAAGTGTGTGGAAACCCAGTCTTGTTAGAGGAAGACTACGACGTCAAGATGAATGGTTGTAATCTCTCTTTGGTATTAATATAAGCAACTATCGATTGATTTCCTACACTTTTTGTAATATTACATATTTGTGTCTTAATACTTCTTGACTCATTAAGTAGATTGAATTGCAATTTGTCTATTATTATGTTTGTGTGCTATTGTTGTTTACTTGTTTCAGGAGCTTGAAGAAGGAAGGGAGAGATTGTTGGAGCGAGAAAGCGAGGACATCATCAAGCAGTATAAGTGACCAAGAGGTAGGCCCTCTTGATTGATTCTAACCTAAGGAAATCTTCCATAGTGTTGGGATATGTTATATTATTTCCACGACTAGCCCACGTAGTTAACCGGGGGGTCAGAAGGGGCGCAGAGCCCCCCCTTCGTTGCGCCGATTGCATAGTGGGGGGAGTCACAGGGGGTTTGAGGGGTGCAGGTAACCCCACTCTATGAAAATTTTGGTTTTGGACCCTATGTTAGGTTGGGCGGACCTACCTATGGTTTTGTGCATGTTTTTCGCACATGGTTTTGGACGCGATGGTTTTCGATCCATGGTTTTGGACGCAATGGTTTTTCGGTCCATGGTATTGGATGCTTCGGCATGTATAGATATGTATTGTAACATTGAAAGGAACATAATGAAAAAATCAAGCTGGTAGTCCCGGTTTTGGGATCCAGGGGAAAATCTCTACATATATGTGTTTTATGTGTTATGCTCACGCATTGTTTATTTTCTGTGTTTTAGAATTTGTATGCAGGTAACTTATATACAGGGTTAAAACCTACACATAGAATGTATCTGTTGTGGCTAGACCCATTATCAGGCTAGAGGAATTCGTTTGTGTCTGCACTTATAATTTTACTTCACCACAGATCAATAAAATAAAATAAAATTAACCATTCCAGTGTGGAATCATGCAGCAAGAGTATTTCCATTTGATTTTAGGAAGAGACCATTACCTATGTAGTAAATCCATGTTCAAACCTCAAAACAATCATAAGGATAGGTGCAACAATAACACCATCAACTAGGTCTTTGCTCTACCTATTGCCTCAATTTGTTTTGAGGGTGTTCAAGATATTCAATATGTCAATATGTTGCAAAGAGGATGATGTACTAAGTGTGAACACTAGCTCTTATGCCTACCATATATGTTTTCACCATTGCAAAGAGATAGAATTATCAAAAACATATTAAAGATATTAAGTGGTCTTGGTTGTAAAAACGACAAAATATCTCAAATTAGGTATTCAATAACTTCATTCTTTCCTTTTTATTTTCTTGTAAATGTTAGCTATGTGCCACTTGTCTGCGATTTAGACTAATCTTATGGAAAAATGTTATCTCTGAATTGGAATTTTACTCTGCGGTTAGGTACAACATCTTTGGATAATAATATCCCTCTCAATAAAGAAATTTATATACTTTATACTTTGAAAATATCAACAATGTAGCCGTTTATCCTCTCTGCTCTTTATGGCATCATGCTTTAATAAAATGGGTATAATTGTAATCTTTAAATCCATCTAATACAATGTGCATGCCCTTAACTTAAAATCTTCTATGAGTCGTGGAATAATGATCTTGAAAATATAAATAGGAAAATTCCATATGCCAAATGCAAAAGGAATGCAATTTGTTCACTATTTCAACAATGAAAGATGCATACAGCAAGACAACGGAAAATTAAACCAAGAAAAATTGGGGAAATAAGGTCCATTCGATTAGAGTATATACAATAGATAGTAACCTTGACAAATAAGTAGACACCTAAGCCAGTAAACATGTTGACTCGTGTCAACAAGCCAACCAAAACATAACACAGGCAAGGAAAAAAAAAGTGGTCAAATGCAAACATTATGAGAAGATGGCCTATTGTCACCATATGGTGAGAGTTCCCTCCCTTAATATAGGTGTGTTACCATGTGATGTAGCCATCTTACCACACCCTAGAAATATCCCTTGAAGTAAGAAGGTTTGGTGGAAGGTATTTACTCCAGTAAATTCACCCAAGGCTTGCACAAGCAAGTTGTCTTATGAGGCAAAATTTATTTTGGTGTGGATTTGAATCTCAATGGGGTATGAAAATCTAACCAAGTTTCCATTGATAGAAAGTAAATATTTCTTCACACATAATGTTGGTTGGGATGTAGGGTCTCACAAGGAGGTTTGGGAGCCACTCATATGTCTATCCTTGATGTTGCGTGGTTATTACGCACATGATGCATTATTTGAAAATGACACTACCTTTGTTTCGAAAAAGGAAGGCATGGTCATCTTCTGGCTTCAAAGTAATTACTCTTAAAAATCAATATTTCAGCCCTGTATTATTGGGAAAATTACGGAGAGGGGGGCGGGGTGATTTAGTATTTTAAACTCACTTCAACTTTTCTTTTCTTATTCTTATTTCCATACGCTACCTTTATTCAAGTAATATGTGTATGTATGCGACTGTGACGAATAAAAACCATGTATACCCAGTAAACTACTTCTCTTACATTTCATCATCTGCTAATCTTCTAACCAGAGTGTCATTACTTCATTATTCATTAATTAAACAATAATCATGAGCAGTAAGAAGCAAATAGATCATCAACACATAAGAAACATATCAACACACATGACAACAATATTTTAGGTGGAAACCCAATGTGGGAGAAAACCAACATTGTTGTCGTCTTTATCTTATTTTTATTATAAATAAAAACTTCTTACAATATTGTACTTGCTACAACCTTCTCTCATTCTCCAGTGCCCATTAGAAGGGGGCTCCAACCCCCTGATCTCATTTACTGGCTCTTACTGGAAGGGAGCACCTACCCCCTCCACAAATTCTCGAGCTACTATTGGAAGGAAGCTTTGACTTCCTCACTAAAGGCTCCAACCCTCAACACCTCTGTGTGGACCACATTTCATAATATTTCATACTGGATCCACCTGACTCAAAACATCAAACTTGTAGGCCACATTTCACCATAATTTTCATATTGGACCCACTTCCAATATTAAGCTCAATATCAAATAACAATTCTGAAACCAAACAATGAACCAACTCATCCAATCATAGTACCAACTACAACATCAGCAAACTAATCACTTAATCAAATCATTTAATGCAACTAGATCAATAGATCATGTCAATGCATAACCACTCATAAGTATACCCGACCATGTATTGTTCATCACAAAAACCAAAGGTTGTCACTATAAACCTTGATCAAACATACGTCAGAATGTATACACTATTGTTCTGAATCATACACGCATATGTATGCACTTCCCCTGAATAAGAGCTGCATACAGATCTCAAAATAACTGACACCTGAATCTGAATCACTGTCACACTAAACCAATCACTGAAATGTTGAATCCATCACAAATTATTAAACTAAATATTGATCACCACACAATAGCATCATCACTAATCAACATTCCATTCCATAACCAAATCAACCCAACCAGTACTGTCAAACACGGATTATTATGAGAGAGACATCATTGGCAAACATCAGTAAACACAACAAAACTGATCAAATATCATCAACAACCCATACTACAAAACCCTAGCATGTATAAGCGACTTTTACACAATATATCCACATATGTACGCGCTTACCATTCTTAACACCTGCATACATATTTTGAACTTTCGTAGGATATATATGCGACTACTTAGAACATGAGTTGCGTATGTACGCGATCTTTCAGAGGAAAACCCACGTATAGATCTGAAATCATTGAGTCAAACCTTCACTACAACCACACCACATATTGCGCATACTTCACCGTCACATATCCACTTCAGAGCATTATTGTCATCACAGATCTATCATTGTTAGTCATTATCACAAATAGATCAAGCAAGCATATTCATTACTATTCTTTCAGATCTATCAGATCTGATCCTCTTCCATGAACCTTGGTGCACACCTGTTTCAGAGCAAATTACACACTAATAACCCATAACTTGCACACCTAACACTTTGATCTCCATCTCCTTATATAGCTTAACCTTATCCAATACCTTAGGTTAATCCCTTAGTAATGTCGTTGGTATTCTTTGACGGGATCAAATAACCATAGGTGTGCTCATTATAATAGTCCAACACCATGGTAAAGACCCCTAGTATTCATAATACCATGGCGCAGATTCTATACGCAACTTTTCTTCACCATGCCTGCATATGTACACAATATTGCCTCACAAGGTCGGCATATACTTTCTCAAAATTTACCTTTACCATCCATATGTCTTTGAACTAATATTCCTTTGTTCATATCACTTGTATCATTTGCATAACCATTATGTTGACATCTCTATCAAGTAGGTTTTCATCAAGGACAACACATTATCCGTAATGCAAACAATCTTCCCCTTTGGACTTGATGGAAACCACTTTGGTGTTTGGTCACCATCTCTTATAGATACCTGTAAATCACTATTGGGCTGATCTGTTGAAGATGAATATTGTATACTGACCATGCTCCCCCTCAGCATATGTTGAATCTTCTGGAAGATATTGAATGAAGTACTTGACTCTATGACTTAACCAAATGTGACCTTTCCTACCACCAATGGCTCATGATTACATCGATCACCCAACGCAGTGGGGTTACATATTACATCAATGTCCCAACATAATGGAATTACATGACTTGACCCGAATGGCCCATATATAACTAAATTTTACAATGATTTACAACATGTGTCATTACATGGCCTTTATATCAAGAGACATATATGGCCTTTATATCAAGAGACATATATGGCCTTTATAACCAAAGACAAGAACCTTTCTCATGAGGTAGCATGACCATGATAGTCATCAGCAACCATCATACACCATATAGGAACATGCGGCATGAATATTTGATTGCAACAACATGAACATCCTCATCATCAAGGAGCTTATGTAAGATAAGACAGTGTAGCATCAATCTTCAACATCATCAATATGTGACTAAATATGCAATGTCTCCAAGCAGCATTAAGAATTGAAGTAGAAGTGCAATAGAGTTCTGTTAGCAACTCATCCCCTTGACCTCATATCATCAAGGTCAACATGCTCTCTCCATTTGTAGGAAGAACCATAATCTGAACATAAAAGACATATAGATCTTTTGCAGCACAATAGCATCTCTTTTCATGCATCAACAACATATGTGAGAACCAAGAATATCACATAGAACTTTGCAACAACATCATAACAACAATTCACATGTAGCTCAAGCAACATATAGGCATCATCCATAACTTCACTATATGCAACCTATGCATCATTGAAGACATAATGACAATAACATATAAGCAATGAGTGAATCATAAAATCATCATCATCAACCAAATTCAATGAGGACCATAGCATGCACATCCTCTTCATGTAGAATTAACTTCACAAAGTGCAAATTTAACCAATATATAGTCATCATCCAAGACTTCATAGTCACTAATGACAAAATAACAACAACATAGGTGTCTTCAGCAACAACAACTATACATCATCAATGATATATATACTTATCATGAACATCATCATGCAATAGGGAATGCTCAGGAAATCATAATGCCAACAATACACCATTAGAAGCATAGCAAATTCTCCCCTTGAACCTGTGCTAACTATTCACTGTCAAATCTAATCATATCTAACTCATCAGTCAGCAAAGCCATCGAACGAACCAAAGCACCTATGACATATTGCATCAATTCATGAACTAACATCATTTCTAAGTAACATATGAGCATCATCAACAGACTATAACTAATTAATGGCAGAACCAGAAAGCCAAATAATAACTTATCGAAACATATTAGAAACTCCCCCTAAGTTTGTCCCATTGTTTCTTCATCTCAGAGAAACATACGCAATTGTCTAGATCAATACTCGCAGATAGAAGATAAAATGTTGATTTCTTTTATGACAGTAGCTTCTCCTGAACATATCGTACCCATTCCTATTCATTGTTATCTCATCAATCCAATATTATCAGTATAATCATCACCAAATGAATATCAAACCAAAATAGAGAACTATCACAAAGATACTCATGCATAACTCCCCTTGAGATCATACACTACTAATCCTGTGGACCCTGATAATCATCACTTGCTCTTCATGGGGTCATGTACCTCACATTACTTCTACAATCATTGTTATAAGTATGCTTTAAACAAAATAGACTACAGTGGGAACTATCTTCTTTTATTCTACATCTAAAGAAGAAGAGGAACTATACCTCTTATTTCTACCTGAATTCTTCTCTGCTAGTACATATAGTTTGTCTGGATTTATGTATCCTCTTGCTATAACCTTTCCAGTTTCTTCATCTATAATTTTTCATTTAGTTGATGTAAACACAATTATACGTCCTTTGTCAGCCATTTTACCTACACTTGGAATATTCTTCTTTATCCCTTGAAATAATAATGCATCAACTGCTTTTGTATACTTCTCAAGTTTGATTCTACATTTTCCCATAAATTTTGTTGGAGCACTATTTCCAAGAGTCACCTTACCATGTTTTTTTTTCTTGAGAGGCTCAAACTTTTCCTTATCTCGAGTCATGTGATGAGAGCATCGACTATCTATGTACCATTCTTCTTCGTCTTCAAATGAGCAAAGATGCATGCCACACCTTGTTTGTTCTTCTTCTTTCTGCTTATTATGAAAAGTGTTGGTGGATCCATCAGGTCTTTTGGTAACAATATTCTTATCTGATTGATTTCCATGTTGCCTATGGAGGTTCATTGGCTTGTTCATGCATTCTTTTGCTACATGCACAAACTTGTTACAAGAATAACATATAATATGACCTGAAAATAGAGTTGGTGAATCATTGTATATGTGTTTTATATTCCTTATACTGCAATAAATAGCTTTGTGGCCAAATATGTTGCAAGCAAAACAATATCCCTTAAATAAACCTGAGTACCTAGGAGTTGATGATCTTCCTGTGAAGTGGCTATTAGCTTGAGATTAAAACAATTCTTCTATAATTGGCTGCAACATGTCCATAATTATGACATATAAAGCATTCAACATTATTGATCAAAGGAGAGAATCGATTAATGTTTTTATTATTGGGAGAAAATGATTTCTTTTGAAAATTCATCTTCCTTGGATGTTGATATGGTTGACTTATTATGTCCTTGACATATTTCGTATTGTTATCCTTCAATATCCTTGTACAATCTTGTGAACATTTCATGAAAACCAAGACCAAATTTAATGGTGGGAGACCTTTGACTACTAAGAATGTTATCCAAAATCTTAGTACTATCTTGAAATCTTAAGTGTTTATTCTTTTCTTCTAATTTACCTTTTAGAATGTTTACCTCAACCTCCATTCTTCGGTATTGTTCTTCCTTCACCTGATATTGCTTCCTCATTCCTTCTTCAACCTTTCTTCCTTCTTCCAGTTGCTCCTTTAATTCGATAATTTCTTTCTTTGGACCATTTTCTTATTCTTCAAATACTTGAAGTAGCTCTTCATTTTGCTTGTTTGACTTTTCTATATATGCTCTTAGAGAGACAATCTCATCTTCAAGTCCTTCACAATATTGTTTAGACTCTATTGTAGCATTTATTGATAAAACATGATCATTGTTATCATGTGCTTATAGCTTATCCTTAAGATTAATAATCATTTTCAAAGCAAGATTGAGTTTTATTCTAAGATTAAGAACTTCATCTAACCTATCTTCTTCTTAATCAGTAACTCCATCTGATATAACATACTTATCTCTTAATACATCATTATTTTCTTTAGAAATAAGATTACTTATTGAACAATCTTCCTTTGTTTTTCCTTCATGGATTTCCTGTAGATTATCCCATATTTCCTTTGAAGTTTCATAGTGCATAATCTTTCCTAATTTTGAATCAGGTATGTTACCAAAAATTCCATTTAATGCTACATTATTCTTTTGTAATTCTTCACCTGATGGGGGGATTTTAGTGCAAACATTACATACTAAATTCCAAACATCAGTTCCTAGGTTCATTAACTTAGACTTCAACTCTTCTTTCCATTCCTGATAGTTATCATTACTTAGCAAAGACATAACTTTATTATCCTACGTTTATGACTTTCCTTGTTCTTCTACTGCAGATTATTCTAGACCCATAAATGCAGTTACTGTCACAATATTAGATGTTTCACTGTCATATTCACTATCATCAATATGACATGAACATGAAAATGGATCACAATTAGAACAAAACCTAGTACCTAATCATTATTTGTTACTATCTTATTCATTCTTGATCAATAGAAAGTGGGGTGTTCCTGTAGTTGAATATTTACTGACATCAAAAATCGTCACTTCATCTAATGTATTTCTTTCACAATTTTCTTGAACTGGCTTCTTCCTTTCGGCTACCTTTTCCTTCTTTCCCATTGTCCCTGATCCACTTCAAGTGATTAAGCTTTTGATGGAGTGACATGCTCTGATACCAATTGTTGGGGGAAAAATAGTTGGGAGGGGGGGGAATCAATATTTTAAACTCACTTCAACTTTTCTCTTTTTATTCTGATTTCAGTATGCTACTGTTATTCAGGAAATCTGTGTATGTACGTGACTGTGATGAATACAAATAGTGTATACTCAGTTAACTACTTTTCTTATATTTCATCATTTGTTCATCTTCTAACAAGTGTGTCATCACTTCATTATTCACTAATTAAACAATAATCATGAGTAGTAAGAAGAAGACAGATCATCAACACACAAGAAACATATCAGCACACATGAACACTAGGATTTTAGGTGGAAACCCAATGTGGGAGAAAACCACAGCGGCCGTCATCTTTGTCTTCTTTTTATTATAAAGAAAAACTTACAATCTTGTACTAGCTTAGACTCATACCAGTACCAGGCACCCACCTATAGAAGGCTACAACCTTCTCTCATTCTCTAGCACCCACTGGAAGGGAGCTTCAACCCCCTGATCTCGTTTATCGTATCCTACCAGAAGGGAGCACCTACACCCTGCACAAATTCTCCAAGTACTACTAGAAGGAAGCTTTGACTTCCTCACTAAAGTATCCAACCCTCAACACCTCTATGTGGACCTGTTGTAGCGGCTACAACCACCCTCCAAAATTTTTCCTTCGCTTTGTTTGGAGCCTCCCTCCTTGAAATCATCATAGCTACCCTACACTAATCAGGTACTTGTGCATATTTCAGTTCATCTGTCATTTCATCGCTTGTGTACAACTCACTTGTTTCATCGGTCAACCACAAGCACACCCAACACTTGGTCTACATGCGGTCAAACCGACTGTCGGGCAAAACTGCACAAATCTGGAGAGTAGCTTGTCTTCCCCTCCACAAATGCGCAGAGCAGCCCAACAGCTGCCCTGCACTCAGAAATTTCATAGAGCAGGCTATCCGACACTGCTCTGGAAATTTCCGCAGTTTTAATCAGATGTACTGCCTCTGGGGATTGCGCAGAAACTAATCAGGCTGCACTATCTTCTAGAAATGGGCAAATCAGCCAAGCCAACTGCACTGTTCTCTGGAATTGTACGGAACTGGCCAGTTGCGTTGCCTCCCGAAAATGCGCAATGCAACCCAGCATCATTGCTCTGGAAAATTGCATAGAGCTAGCCAGTCAGCCAAGGCCCCTCAGTCCAAAAACAACGCAGAAGCTCTCCCTCATTGACCGTTTGTTGCATGTGCTGGAAGGTTGTCTAGTTCCCTCCCGAACTGCACAATCCTTCTTTGCATGCGGGGCAGCTTTTCCCGAAAGAAAAAACAAAAAAACAAAAAACAAAACAAAACAAAAAGTGAAAAATCATCCCAAGATTTTAGGGATCTATTTTTAGTACCAGGAGTTACATGCAAAATCATTTTTAAAAACTTTCCGCCAAGTGTCATTTTTTTCCTAAATTTGTGGCATGTGTGTCATAAACCCTAATTTCACTAAATCTATTTAATCGACACCTCAGAGCTCATTCTTCACATTCGATCTTCGAGCTCTAGTATTCCTGAGGCATCTAGGAACCTTCGGCACGGTCGGCGCAATTTTTCCAAGTAAGTTTTTCTTTTCATGCCTTTTGCCGCTTTTTCTGCCTCTTTTTAGTTTTTGGCTTCTATGAGTGTTGTTTCCTTGATTTTACTTAATGATCGTTGGTGTTTCAATGTGTTTTATCTTGTAGAAGTGTTGTTTCAATTTTTACATTACCTTTGCTTAGTGTCACATGCATAACATTGTTTATGTACTCACAGTCGTCATTTCGATGACTTGCTTCTTGAGCTTCTTGGTTTTTTCTACTGATTGATTTCTGCACTCGCTTGAATCACATGCACATTTATTTCACTCAGATCTACACCATTTTTTCACATGCATTCATTCCTTAGTAATTTTCAGTCGCTCGTCGGCAAGTCTGTTTGCCTTGGCTCAAACCTTGCCTTGCCCAGCTTGCAATGCACATTTCTAGGATTGAAGGCTCTGTCTTGCTCCTAGGAATTACGTAGAGCTTGCCTCCCACTCGCTTCCCAAGCTATGCTTTACGTTGTTTTGGGAGACAGTACCCAGTTGGCCCACGGGATTACGCAGTGCATTTTTCCCAGGCAGCAGCCATGCTGACTGAAACTACACATTACACAGTTCTAGTCCTCAGTACGCCAAGTTGAACTATGCTTTGTGAAGTTTCAGCAGGCAATCAAGTCACTGGTATCCTGGACTATGCTCTGTTCAGTTTTAGTTGTCAGTCTCCCAGCCTCTCCAAGACTACACTACACAAATTTTCAAGCAGTCAACCAGGTTTGTTGCATGTCAATCCTCAAGTTGCTTTTGGTTTTCAACTGATTTTTGCTTGCCATGAGTGTTGCTCTATCTCCAAGTATCATAGGTGTTCATCGGTCTCTCATCAGTACAGGTACAATGGCTTCCAAGAAAGCATGATCAAAAGACACAGTTAAGAGTAATACCGAGGATGTGTTTGAACAGGGGTCAATGAGCTTACCCATGTACACAGACACACACATGTTCATTGAGAAGGATATCAAGATAACATGGCAAGACATTAACACCATCTTTTCAGGAAGCGTTGAGGAGAATCTGGAGGATAGACAGGTCTATGTGAACATCCATAAGTCAGGACTATACAAGGTTTCATGCATGTTTCCAGTGTTCCCTTGCACAGATGTGATCTACTGGATTGTCTCACATAATGATCCTAAGACAATGATAATGAGCAGTGTCAACAGAACAAGGCTTGATTCCTTCGGGATGGAGGATTATCAAGAGATATATAATTTTCCATTCCTAGTGAGTAGGATGGATGCACCGTTTTACACTCCCAACGACAGCACAAACACAAGTGATATCTTGAAGTGTTGGGTAAAGGAGCCAACAAATTTCAAGACGACACCCAACCATACATACATGATCTAATAATCACCCTATGAGTGATCTCAGTTAAAGAATTGTTAAATGAAGGTATTACAGACTCGTGTGCTGGTGTGTGTCTATGTTATTTAGGCAACGGATCGATCAGATTGCAAATACACAGACACTTGAGATGGAAAACAGTAGAGAAACACAGTAAGCAAAATACACGAACACAACAATTAATAAGGAATTCACCCTATCCTCTAGGGCTACATCTCTGGTCCAGCTTTCAGTGGTGGCCTTCTTTTATTGTGTCTTAAAGCAGAGAATTGCAATGAAGGAGCTCAATATGAGTCTCCTGAAACAGAATGCTTGGCAGGGTGGTTCTTAGATTCCCCAAGCCACTAGAGTACACAGACTCTTTTCCTTACCAGCTCTTTGACCTCTCTGGTCTGACAGATCCTCTCAGCAATGGCTTGAATCTCTCAAGCTCTCTGGTGCTCGACACTGCCTTTGGTCAGCTCAACCCTCTGTCTTCTTTCTGCTCTTGCTTCATTGTTTCTTCTCCTCTTTGTCTTCGTCTTCTTCTTCTTGTTTTTCTCTCTGTGTCCTCTCTGTTCTCTCTCTGTCTCTTGTTCTATTCTCTGTTCATGGCTTTAAAGCCAGTCTCTCTCATGGTTGTTCGATTCCTCTTCCATCGTCGTCGGATCGCCTGCTACAGCTTTGCTTGGAGTTCCCTGTTTTGGCGCCATCATCAGGCTCACAGGGAGTGGCCACTTGTCCTCCTGCAACTGCGCCAACTTGCTCCATCGGTTCATTTCTTTGGTTACGTCATGGAATGAGTCTTCCGCCACCTTGGTGGTCAAAGCGGACCTCAAAGTCTTCTAAATCGAGGCTTATTCCCTCATTAAATTTGTCTTTTCCATCGGGCACGATCTCAGCCGTTAGATCTGGATCCCCCAGATCCGATGCCATATGCTCATTTCGCGCGGTGGACTTGCTCGACCGTTAGCACGCGATGAGCGGCGGTTTTCTCTCTCCTCCACTTACCACGCGTCGGGTGCTGAGTGGAATCGCTCCATTTTTGCCAAAACCGTTTACCACCCAAAGATGCCTCCAATCAATACCGTCGGTTTTGGAGTGGGTCCTGCCTTTAGCCATTAGCCTTTTGTCCCACGGTTTTCCCGGCTTCCACGCAACCGAGTGCTTGGGGCCTCTCCTTCTTGAGGGTTTTTGCCCAGCGTGAATCACGTATCAAAAACTCCCTCCATTTCCTGATCAGGGCTCCCCAGGGGCTAGTTTTGCCTCCCACGCAGTCTCCATGGGCCTCGGTCAGCGCGCTTTGACCGAGATCCTCATTGTTCCACGCTGGCTCTAACTGCCACTGTTTTAGAGGTGTTTTTTATCGTTGTTCTTAGTTCTTTGAAGTCTGTCCTGACCTCATATAGTCATGGATATTTTGATTATTATTCTTCATGGATCCAATTCGGATCACAGCCTTCCCA
>APFE031245782.1:57770-68084 GCA_000404065.3 Pinus taeda
ATATATATTTTCCCATAACTAACATTCTCATAATAATTTATCGGATCGCCTGCTACAGCTTTGCTTGGAGTTCCCTGTTTTGGCGCCTATTAGCTTCCTATACCAATAGGTTTCATTTTTCATGATTGACTGGAGAAGTACCAAATATGTTCTTCCTTTCCATGTTGCAAAGGTTCCATATTTTGTAGAATTTACTATGTACAGGTGGTTGACTCTTGCCACAGTTGATGAATAGCCAGACAGTCTAATCCTGACTAGTCATGTTTGAATTTACTTGTCTTAGAATAGAGAATAAAGGTTTGCACAAACAGTTCAAGCTTGGCAGACAAGTAGTGAGGTAGAGAAGCAAAGGGTCTCAACAGCTTAATCTAAGCCCTGGAAGAGATAAGGGTAGACTTAGATAGGAGGGAAGCTAAAATAAAAGAGAAGAGTTAGGGTTTGCTAGCTCAAATGCACCCAATGAAAATGAAGAAAAAATGTTAGGTGTACTAGGCTGGGTAGGCAGTTTTGATGTTGTAGAAGCAGGCTTATGGGCAATTTGGTCCTATTACAACAAGTTTCATCTCATAAATATCATAAGGTGCTATGGAAAGGTGGTTACAAAATAAATGGAGCATGACTAATTTCCCTCCTCATTTTTCCAAAAAACACTTACTGACATCCCCCCAAGGACAATGAGATCTGCTCACTGCCCTTAGTCCACTTCATTTCATGGAAAAAACTAAGTGAAACTATGTTTTCACCTAGAAAAAACAAGCCACATTTCTTGTGTAAAATGTCTTTATTCCATTTTGCCAAGTTTCCTAAACTTCATAACTTGGTATCCTTTCATTCCCCCCCTTGCCTAAGTTTATATTCTATAAACTTAACCTAATTCATACATATCTATCCCACATAGTCATATTAACCTACTAACACTATTATATAGCTCCTATGTGAATATTTCCCCTCCCTTATTATGTAAAAATACACCAAAGCCCTAAATATCTAATACCCCGACCTGTGGCTAACTATAGCTATATTTTAAATTTTTGTCGGGAGTTATTAGTCCACCCGGGGCCAATAACAACCCTCCACGTGCCCCATCGGGACTTATTTAGCTCCTGGCTAAATAAATAGCCGAACCCGCATATTATATCCCTAAACCCCATTTAACCAAAGTTTACAAAATACCCCGCAAAACATTAGAAAACAAGAAATATTACAATGGGTCCCCCACTGATAAACCGTCGCTACCTCCATCGCCTGCCAATAGTCCGATCGTCGCTGACAGATCCAATAGTTTTCGATGATATTGGAAGTCCTTATATGCCGAACGATAGCGTCCGGGGGATGGGCGGTATTGCCGTCGTACCGAGGACGCGTGTCAGGCACCCGGCGTGTTCGGAGCCCCCTCCTCCAATACCACTTCCCTCTAAAGGCGGTGCGGGGAATACCGCTTACCACCCCACTGCCTCCTCGCTGACGTCATGCCTACGTCATCTGCTGATGTCACCCAACACATCATGTGCCACGTCACATGCCACGTCATCTTCCGTACCCCGCTACACGACAAAATTACGTCATGCTGACATCATCAGAGAAAAGCACACCAAAACCCGCCAAAGTCAAAAATTCGGGTAAAAAGAGGTGAAAACGTTATTTTTACCCATTTGTCTTTGTTTTCTCCACGCTACCTGTGCATGCTAATTTACGTCCAAAAGAGCATTTTCACCATACAGTCCGCCACCCAACAGTTCTTACTCCATAGCTCGGCTCCTCGGCTCATCTGGTCACCTGTAAATCGACCATTCCGCCGTAAAAACAGGTATTTACACAAATCTACTCTCGAACCCTGTTTTTATTGGTTTTCACTGTAAAATTTCCCACAAAACCCAAAAGTTGGAGAAAAAACATTGTGTTGTTGCCAAAAATACCAACCATAACCTCTGTCTTGCCAAATTTCACCACAAATCCGCACACTGAGCTAAAACTGAGCTCGTTCGACCTTGCAAATCCTCCAAGAAACCCAAAAACGGCCTTTTGCCCACAATTGTCACCCATTGTGCCAAAGAAGCCCACAAGTACTGTCTCTTCATCTAATTTCTGTCCATGGAGCTAAATTCAAGCCAACAAACCAGTTTCACGGTGAAATTCCCAGAGAAAATCCACAAAGTTGTTGTTTGCCTGTTTTGCTTACACAAAGCCCAAAAATTCCAATTTTAAAGGCAATAGAATTTAGCCATGGAAGGTCCAGTAGCCTTGAATATCACTCCTCTTAATGCACCCCACAAGTATTTGGAACATTTTCCCTTAGCTGATAAAGACTATCTAATCCAAGACTTAGTAGGCTACCAAAACCATCTGCAAGCAATCTGTGAGCTTAGAAACAGTTACTTAAACCAAAATTACGTTTATGGCATATGGGAATCAAATTTACCCATATACTACCTCCCCTCTCTCAATATTTTCCCTGAGATAATTCACCTCTGTTGTGAGAACTATGAGCCAACTAAAAGGGTAGTTAAGACTCCATCTGGAACTACCCTCTTTCATATTACTCCTGACTCCACAAATCAAATGCTGAACTTCAAACCAACCCAGCTCCAGTTTCCTCTTACTATGAAATTCTTGCTAGATGAAGGTCCCAAACTCTCCAGCTCCGAGATAACCAGAATTGCCCAAGTATTTATGAGAGCAGATCGCCAGCCTAAAGAGCCACCTCCTTTTCACTATGCATCTTTCAATGAAGTGGGTAGATTAGTTGTTGATATGATATCTTTTGTTCTGGGGTTCAAGACAAGTGAACATATCGATGAAACTATATTGGTTTTAATGTCTATATTTACCCCAGGGCAGCCCCCTACTGTCAAATACAACTATGCCAATTTATTGCCAACAAGATACATGACCAATTGTTGAATCTAGACAGGGAGGGAATCTTTAAATATTCATCCTATATCTATCATCTGTTCTTATATTATCAGCCAGATATTTTCCAATTCCCCATTAGAAAATTGGACCATAAAGGGGAAAAGAGGTTTGTGATTTTTTGGACCTCAATATTTCATGAAGTCCGCAGCTCTCCCTACTCTTATTGTGAGTTTATTGATATTTTTGTATACCCAGTCTCTTCTCTCCTGATGAGAACTCCTCCTCCTAGACTGACATATGATATGCAAAAGATACTACAGCTCTCCAAAAACTATAAAATAGGTGACTGGTACTTTTACCAGAATCACACTATCCTTAGGATATATGGCTGTGAACTATGCCCTACATGCTGCCAAGATATGTGCCAATGAGACTGTTTGCCTTGGAATATTTCAGGCAATTCATCAATTCAGATTTGACTCACTTCCATAGCACAAAGAAAAAGGCCCAATTGAAACTGAGAGACCAGTTAGGCCCCTAAGTCATGAACAAGAAAGAGGGATGGAAGGATGCTGATGAAATATAGGGTCAAACACTCAGACTAAAGAGAAGCTTTTGGTGGGTACCCTATGACCCAAATGGCTTTATCAATGCAACAAGGGTAAAATATAGGCTGGCACCCTATGAACATTGCAGCATACCTGACATAGAACAGTTTGCCAACCAAGATGAGTGGGTGGAGGGCACACTAGTGGAAGAGCTCACTGAGGAAGAGAAAATGGAAAAAACTATGAAAAAACTGGAAAAAAAAGTCTTGACTTAGATTCTTTTGGGCAGGTGTCATTCAAAATACCACAGCAAACCGGGGAAGGCTCATCAACTGCTACAACTTCACAACAAGTTGCCCAAGAAAGGACTACACCAACAGCAGGGACAACAAAGGGCAAGGAGATAGTATTTATAGAGCAAGAAACAATGGAAGAACAGCCAACTACCTCAAAGGAACACAGTCAAGGGCAAGCCCCTTCACTACAGGCAGAAGCACCAGAAGTACCAACACTGCAGACTCCTCTTCCTGAGGAGAGAAGTAAGAAAAGAGACCGAGAAGATACGACACCTGCAAGTGGGTCAACAGAATAGCAAGAGGCCAAAAGACAAAGGGTAGATCCTCTACCTAAAGAGGACATTGTGGAAGAAATCACAGAAAGCACAAGAGGAGAGAGGGCCATCAGCCAACAGACATCCACTAGCTCTCACAGGCAAGAAGTGGAGAGGCGGCATGGGATGGAAGTTTCCTCCTCAAGGTCGCAAACTAAGAAACGATCTGATATCAAACAATCATTTATGGAGATTAAGGCCCAAAATGAGTCATTGAGAATTTAGCTGTATGATCAATTTCTCAAATGACACCCTCCAAACAGCAAAGACTAATGGCAGCTTATGACATTAAGGAGGAGAAGATGATTTTAACTCATTTTAAGCCTAAGGTTCAGCAACCACAGTCTGCAGCTGACTACATAAGGACCAATCTAGAGGTCCTTGCCAAAGATATACACCCAATGGACCAAATAGAATTGCACAAACAAACGGGTGAAATGGTCTATGCTACATTCGCAGACAAGGCAATGCTGGCCCACCAATTGAAAGAGTCATTAAGTAATACATCTGCTCAATTGGATTTGGAGAATATCTCTTCTCTAGCCAAAGACAATAGAATAAAGACTCTGGAAGAAATAATTATTGAGCTGGGACATGATCCCAAGGATGCCAAGGGCATCAAAGCACTAATAAAGAAGAAGGAGGAAGATATTACTGCCCTTAGAAAGCAATTGAAGCTGCCTGTCACCATGCATCAAAAAACAATAAAACTGGCACAGGAAAAGGCAGAAGAAGATGTAATGGATCTGTTGATGAGAATGAATCAAAGGCTAATGCAAACAGAGCAAGAGTTGGAGAAAGCATTTCAAGCCAAGCAGGGAGAGTCAACCTCCCAGCCACCTGAAACAGCTCCAACAATTATCTCTGCTCCCCCCACAGTCACAGCAGAAATCCCTCCCACTGAGCCAGCATCAACAACAGGTACAGCAGCTACAGATGCTTCAGCAGCAACAACAAAGCCAGAGACTAGCATGAGGATGGAAGAAATGATGAAAGCGGTGAAAGAGCTAGAAGCTCAAATGTCAGAGCTCAAAGAGGCAAAAGAAAGACTAGCCAAGCTAGAGGTGAGCTATGACAAGTCAAAAATAATAGTGGCAGAGAAAACCAGAGAGGTAAAGGCCCTGGAGAATAAGGAAATCATTGGAAAAGGATCTCACCTTGCATAAACCTCTAGCAGACATTAAAATGATTTTGTGGACCAAGATTGGCCAATCTATTACTGACCAATGGCAATCAATTCAAACAACCCATGAACAAATAGAATTGATAGAAAGGGCCCAAGTGGAAATTCAAAGGGCCAGGGCATCATTAGGAAATATGCCTAAGCAGGCCAATAGATTGATCCATTTTTTGAATACCCATACTAAAGAACAGCTAGCAGCTCTGGAGATCACGGACAGGACAGGCACCATTTTGACAGTGAAGAAGGTGCTAACAATGAGAAATTTTGTACAGACAATGGAAAGGAAGTGCCAAGAGATGCAGATGGACATTAATGCCTTCACAATGAAGTTCACAATCTTGTAGCAGAAGGGTCTACCCAGTTTACTAACTAGCAATCAAAGACTGTTATCACATCAATAGTATGCTCAAGGGGTAAACATGTATGTCACAAATCAGATCACAGCATCATCCAGCGCTTCAGAAGACACAGGACCTCCTTTCGGATAGAGTTTATATGACAAATTGGAAAATTTGTTTTATATAGAACATGAAATAAATCATCTTTTTGAAGTCAAGCCCAACTTTTACAGGTATACTGAGGCTGATGAAACACTTGTAAAAATACAAAGACATCAATTGCCAACAGACTAGTTGTGGCAGAGTATGCTGGAAATTTTACCAAGATAATTTTGATTTTTCTGATTATCTACATTTGGTCGAATAACAAGACACGTGGCAGATATAATAAATATGAAAACAATAGAGGAAGGAGCTCAAGCAAAGATCAAGACACATTAAAGCTAAATCAAGAGCAGGTGAAAGGATCAGAACAGCAACGCAGGAAGGCAAAGTAAAGACATAGCTACCAGCTCACTTCCTGAATTGAAAAGTCAAAAATATCTTGTCAGTTAAAGTAGCCAACATAGCCACAATTACTCCTACATTTATTTCTGCATTTATTCCTTTGTCAGAGTAGGTGAAGGAATTTATTGCTTCATATCTTATCCACAAGATATTTTGTAACTCTCTTTTTGTATAAATACCTCCCCAAGGAATGTATTCGGGGTTGGTGATTTTCCTCTTCGGACCACGTTGTAACTCTGATATTTTTTAATACAAAGGCTGTTGAAGTGCATTGCTACTGGACCTTCTGAATGTGGATTTGATGTTCTGGGCTCTGCTACAGAATTCCTGTGTCTTTCTATGAATCAATAAGTAGTTCTAAACTGTGTTTTGTGTTTTCTATGTTTGCAAATTTCATATATGCTTCATAATCTTAGCAACAGGGAAAAAGAATAGCCCAGAACTTGTTTAAATACACTCTGTGTTCAATTCCTGCTGTTATTTATGTTTTCTTCAGGATTAGGATAAACAGAAATTCTTAGATGCTTCTGTTTCCACTAATTCTTTCACTTTGAAAATTGCCAAGGAATTCTTTACTGCTCCTTGATAATATTCATGCACTTTCCCTCTGCCATCATGATGAAGGATTCTTGACTGCCCTTCACCCACTGGCTTACATCCCATCAATTTCTAGATTCCAATATTGTTCCAAAACTGATTATCTTGCTCTGTAGTATTTCCCTTTATCACAGAAACACACTCAGTAGTCCATCTTCATAGACTCCATTTGCCCAATGGAATAAACTGTTTCAGACTTGCATCCCAGCTCTGTTTAAAATCACCATCGAAACAAACTTAAAACAAAACCTGCACATCATAACTATCATAAAATACTTCAAAAACAAAGTTAAATTATAAAGAGAGAGCCCTCTCTGGATGCAGTTTGGCTAGGAATTGCATCTAAAAGATTGGTTAGTGGTTACCTCGGTCGTATTCCCTTTTCTCACAAGTTTTGGGGAACAACCTGAGTGATAACATCATTGGCGACTCCACTGGGGACTGAATGAATGTCTGTTACTACTGTCTAATCTCTAAAGCTACAGATGGAGCCTGAAGTTAGCCAGGAAGCCTTTGAAACCATCTTTGCTATGCAATCACAAGAGTAATAAAACCCACTTCATTCTAACTCCAGTTTAGCTTTAGATTTTGAACAGTTGTCTCAAAGATTTGTTTGGCCAGCCTTATTTCAAACCTACCAGAAGGAAAGCCCAACTCCTCCTACATTTCAGGAGCTTCCTTCAAGATATTGTCAAAACTCGTATCCTCCAAATATTCCCAGAAAATACCCAAAACATACTTTAGAAGCTGGCTCCAAAGAAGAAAACTCGTTACACTAGCTCAAACCCAGACCCGAATCCTCCAGCTATTTTTGACAATCTGAATTTGATTCCTAAAAGCCTTAGGAAAAACCTGAAAATCAGGAGAGTTCTGCTTATTCAAATCTTGAAGCACCTCAGCAGAAACCTATTCAAACTCAACCTACTACAGTAAAATCTCAAGCCTTTCTTTCTATTGTTGTAGCTTCTTCCAGTTCACCTTTATCACTCCAAAATCTTTTTTCCACCCCTCCATCCACAGCACTTATCTCAGCTGCTATCCTTGTGCTTCCAGCTGTCCCACTTTTCCCTGCTAATATGGCAAATCGATATGCTCCCCTGCAGTTGCCTGCCAATCCAAGGGCTATGCCATAGGATTACCAGGGAAAAATTACCTATTTTGATGGTACTAGCACTTACACTGCTCAACAACATACCAAGAAGATGACAGACTATTTTGAAAACTATGAGATTGATGATGATGATGTCAGGATGAAAATTTTTGCCCAGAGCTTAACCGGTGATGTAAGGACCTGGTTTAGGTCACTCCCTGCAAATACAATAGCTAATCCAGATGCCATTTATCAGACTTTCCTGAACAGGTGGGAAAAGAAAAAAGACCCTTTACACATCTTAACAGAATATGAGAACTTGAAGAGAGGCCCATAGGAAAGTGTCCAAGATTATTGTGCCAGATTCAACAATACCTACCTTACTAATCCAATAAATCTTAGACCACCACTAGACTTAGCATTGATCAAATTCCCTGATGGATTTGACTCAGACATGGCTTACCAGCTCAGGGAGAGAGCTCCTCCTAGCCTTGAAGATATGCAAAGCATAGCTGTGAGCGTTGAAGCCAATCTGATTTCTAAAGGAAATCGAGCTAGATCTGAAAGAAGAGCAACTTTCAAAGAAGAACCCTCTGCCTTTAAACAAAAACTTGATGCAATCATTAAAGGCATGGACAGGCTGGGAGATAGAGTGGAAACTATTGAGAGGAAATCTTCATGGGAAAGCCAACCAAACAACAATGCAAGAAATCCAAACTTTAGAAAAAATCAAAACCCCAATGTAGGAAAAGTTGGTCCAGACCAAAACATAAGGCCCCCCTTCCAAGAAAACTATGCAGAAGCCTCCACATCTAATGAACCAACAGACGACCCCCACATTAACCTAATGGGTATCAATAGTGGACAACCAATTTTCTTAACTCAAGAAGATCAAGAGGCTTGTACTCTTAGTCAGTGTCAAATGAAATCAGGGGAATCCTTTGATTTTAAGCAAGGGTATGAAACAGCTGTGTACGAAGTCCACAAGAAATACAACTTGAGAATTAGGAGAATAGACATCCCTGATGATCCCAAGCAGAAGACAATCAAGCAACCTACCAAAACCAAACTCAAGGACCCTCATATACCAATCATCCCTAAATCAACTTCCAATCCAAATAGTCCAACAGTTGAAGATGTTTCAGACAAAGATAAATCAAAACAACGCTCTACATCTATCTCTCCACTCAGAGAAATTGTAGAGGAACCTTTGGAAGATGGCGTGCAAGTAACTCCAGCTCATCATAACATTCCAGTAAAAGAGGCAGTTGTTGAAAACTTAGTTGAAAAACACAACCTTGCTGCCCAAAATGCCAAAATACAAATAGAAAAACCCTTTAATATGGAGGCTGAAATAAGTAAGTTAAAAGTATCCATCCCATTATCTGAACTGGCTAGGCATGAATTTTTTAGAGAACAAATCAGCAAATCATTACAAATTTCAGAAAACAAAGATTCAGTGAATATCCTTGATGATCAGCCAGAACTTATATTTGGCCCTGAAGCAAATGGTAAATCAGTAGATGGAGGGGTCCCTCCCTTCTATGTAAGTTTAAACATTCATGACAAGGTGCTTCACAATGCAATGTTTGATTCAGGAGCCTCCCATAATCTGATGTCTAAATCTGTTATGGAAAAGTTGGACCTAGATATCACAAGGCCATACAAAGACCTATTTTCATTTGATTCTAGTCAGGTCCGGTGTCTAGGCTTAATCAAGGATTTGTGTGTGTCATTAGTCCACTATCTAGCCAAGACAATTCTCATGGATGTGGTGGTAGCTGATATTCCACCCAAGTATGGAATGTTGTTATCTAGATCCGGTTCCAAGCTACAAGGATTTTGCAACTAGACATGTCTTATGCCACTATCTCAGTCTTCGGCCAGCCTAAAAGGCTATACCGAGAAACTTTGATGAAGTATGTGGTAAGTAGTCAAGAAAAACCCCAAAACATTCCCATTTATTCTCTGCCTGCGTTGGGCTGTAGGTGGTCCTACAACTTTCTCTGCATCTTGAGCCAGTCGCTCAGCTTCTGTCAAGCGCTTCCGCCCTCTGATGGTTGGTGCTGCATGAGTGGTCCCTTCCACTCCATGAACCTCGTCTTGTGGCTGATCCACGTCCTGAAGCTCATCCTTAGGAACTAATAGCTCCTCATCTGCATGCAAGTGTAGCTCCCTCTCAAGCGAACACTTCATGGCTTTCTCCTCCTGAAATTTATATCCCGTCGCACAACAGTTTTACCACTGTCTGGCAAATACACACAATAGTTGTGGGGCATATCAGTGTACCCCACAAATATCCCAACCTCTGCAGCCGGCTCCAACTTCTTTCTGGCATCCTTCGTTACATGCATGTAAACGTTAGCACCAAAATCCTCAAATGAGAAAGATCAGGCTTCTTACCAGAATAAGTCTCCTCAGGTGTACTCATGCCAAGTATCCTATGAGGACAACGGTTCTGCACATAAACTGCTGTATTGCATGCTTCTGCCCACAAGTGAAAGGGTAGGGCCTGATCATGCAACATTGCCCGTGCAACACCCACAATCGTTCTGTTCTTCCGCTCAGCTACCCCGTTCTGCTGTGGG
>APFE031245788.1:0-15288 GCA_000404065.3 Pinus taeda
TCATAGTCAAGAGTCAATAAAGCCCATATTAATAATTGTAAGTGGTTAATCTGCAATTAATAACAGAACCACAGTTAGCTGCAAATGGGCCGTAGTATTAGATAGATGGTATTAGTAATACCGCGGTATTGGCCTGTGGTATTGCATGTATGAGTCATATATAAAGGATAGAAACTCCCTACGAGGAGCATCATGTCTTATTTTGTAATCGAGCTCTGCTCTATTGGAGGTTGCCCCCTCGAAGAGGCAAGTGAACATTACTCTATGAATAATAAAATCATTGCTATTCTATGTTCTGGGTATCTTTTCTTCACATATTCTGTGTTCTGGGTATCTTTTCTTCGCATATTTTGTGTTCTGGGTATCTTTTCTTCACATATTCTGTATTTTCGTATCATTTGCAGGTTAAGAGCATAACACTGGATCACTTTTGTAGATAAGTGACCAATCAAAAGTCTCGTGCCCACAAGAGTTGAGCACAGTGGTTAACACCATGATCGGTAATCGGTTGAGGTATTCTGCAACATTATTGGTGCTACCCTTCTTATACTTGATATTCAAATGGATCTTTTGCAGCTATGTGGGCCACTTCTGATGGTGATGATCATTCTGTAACTTCCCTCACATCTTTATGAACTATAGGGGCCAGTGGTCTCTGTGGATGACCGTTTCCTTCCCCAAAATGTAATGCTTCTATTGTCGGTAGGCCTGCACAATGGAATACATCTCTTTGTCATAAGTGGGATACTTCCGAACAGTGTTTGAAAGTGTCTCACTGTGATATATCATTGGATGCCCTTGTTGAGTAAGGACCACCCCAATAGCATAGTCAAAGGCATCTGTCTCTATCTCAAATGGTTGTTGCAAGTCTGGTAAAGTAAGCATTGGTGCATAGCAGAGGTGATGTTTCAATTCTGCAAATTCCTTCTGTTGAGATTTAGACCAAAATAATTTTTCTTTCGCTCCTCCCTTGGTGACTTGACTCAAGGGCCAAGCGATATGAGAGAATCCCAACACGAACTTGCGGTAGAAATTGGCAAGACCCAGAAAGCTGTAGAGATTTGTCAGAGTGGTTGGGGCTGGACAATCCCGAATGTCTTGGATCTTGGCTAGATCCACATGCAACCCCCATTCATCAATAATGAATCCCAGATACTGAACTTGGGTCATGCCAAAAGTGAATTGCTTCAAATTCTCACACAGTTTGTGTTGCCGTAGTGTTTGGAGAACCTAACGAATGTGTTGGAGGTTCTCTTCCCAGCTCTGGCTAAAGATCAAGATTTCATCCAAGTATACCACTACAAATGAGTTGGTGAATGGCCACAATATGTCATCCATAAGCCTCATGAAGGTTGCAGGAGAATTCGTCAACCCAAAAGGCATAACCAGCCATTTGAAAAGTCCATCCTTGGCTTTGAAGGTAGTCTTCCACACATCAAAGGTTTCAATTATTACATAGGGATATCTAGACTTCAAGTCGATCTTGCTGAAATATTCCCCCCCTTGAGTTGGTCCAGAAGGTCATCAATTTGTGGGATCGGATACCTATTCTAGACAATGATCTTATTCAACACCTAATAGTCAATACAGAGTCTCCACGTCCCATCCTCCTTCTTTACCAACACGATCGGGCTCTTGCAGGGTGATGAGCTCAGTCGGATGTGACCTTTCTGCAGCAACTCCTGAATCCACCTCTTGATTTCATCGTTCTCTAGAACAAAGCACTGATATATTGGTCCATTGGGAAACGACACACCTGGGATCAGATCGATGGAGTGCTGACCTAACAGCGTAGAGGCACCCCTACTGGGAGGTGAAGATGTCCTCGTACTCCTCCATGACCTTGTCCATCTGTTGTTGTCGTGCGGAGGGACCCTGTCTAGAGGTCGTGGCCACCATCTTCTTCTTTCCCTAAGGGCGTATCATCAGGAAAACAAATTTCCCAATTTTGGAAATGAGCTTATTGCACTATTTTTTAGTAACCAAAGAGATGGCAGTAGGTGGTGTTACCTCTGGTATCCTGTACAACTTATTTACCAAAGTAACAATAACAACGTGAGGCCTTGACTCATACATAGCATGTCGCTTCCACAAACATGGTTGACCTAATAATACATCATAAACATCAATGGGGGCAACGTCACACAATATCTCATCCATGAAGGGCTTGATGCCGTATGGGAGGTGACACTGTTGGCTCACGCGAAGATCTCATCCTTGGTGAAGCCACGCGATGGTGTACAATTGTGGGTGCGTTGTGGTTGGTAAGACCAGTCGCTTCACGATTTCTACCGAAATGAGGTTCTTTTGGGTCCTGCTATAGACAATGAACTGTAGTGGGGAGCCCTTTACCCACATCTAGGAGTGGAAGAGGCGCTCATCGTCCTATGGATCTTTAGGTTCCTACTTTTGGATCTTCATGGTGGCAACAATATCATTGGGCTCTACATCAATAATCTGCTTCCCTTTGTCACTCCCCTTGTTGGGTTCTGACTTAGAGTTGGAACATGCATGTGATTCTGAAACCTTCAGCTTGGCCACTAGTTATTGCTTGGCCCGAGACTCACTTGTGTTGTGAGTGGAGCTCTTATGGAACTCACACCACTTTCCCGTGTCCTTATTCGACTTTGTGGTGTTGTTATTTGCTTACGGCTTTGACGGGTTGTTATTGACTTCCCCACCTTGGCTTTGTCCTTTGTTCTGTTGTTTGGGGGCACCTTTCCCTAGCTTCAGATTCACATATCCAAGGTCTCGCTCCTTATGTTTAAACTTCTACTCAATCTTGACAATGTATCGGTACGCCATGCCGAGTGAGGAGATGTCCAGGAAGTCCATCTCATCCTGTATGTACTCATGTAGGGAACCACGGTACTTGAGTACCAAATGTTTCTCAGAATCCTTGATACCCAACTTCATACGAAGGGTATGAAAAACATTGGTAAGCTATGGCACATCTTGGTCCCTTCCTTACTGCAACGTTGTCCACTTTATGTATTTATCCTCATAGCTCCCTACAGGGTAGTACTGCTCCTTGATGGCATCCCAAAATGAATTCCAAGTGGGTGCGGCTGAAAAAATGAGATCATACTTTCATCCTTCTGCTCATAGTAGGTTTCCCATCAGTGCTTGAAGTGGGGGGCAACTTTGAGAAGAGCAAAAGTAATCTTTTCTCGGCTGGAAAAATCATGAATAGAAAATATCCTTCTAGTATATTTAACCATTTATCTACGACGTTTGCATCTATTTGGCCCTCAAATATGGGAATGTCAAAGTTTACTTATACCTAAAAAGGAGTGGAGCCTCCAGAGTGGATGTTGGATGTGGATGTGTCACCAGTGGGCAATCGTTGAAGGATCTGAGCAAAGTTATCCATCATCGTGTTCCTTTGTTTCTCGATGTTAGAAAATTATATATTACGAAGAAATGGAACACATAAAATATTGTAGAAATATAAACATAGAAAACACATAAAAACAAGAGGGACACAAATATATGTGGTTCACCCAATTTGGGCTACGTCCATGGAGAAACAGTGAGTCTTTCCTTTTATATTATCCAACAAAATGAAGAGATACAACCTACAACAAATCCATTGTAATTCCCTATTTGCTCTCACACAATATCCTCTTTCTTTCTTGCTAAGAATACACATATACATAGATGCAATACAATTCCCTCATATATAGCAATGGATTTCCTTCTAGGGAAAAAAAACCCTAAATTAAACATGATTTATACCATAAGATTTATGCCTAATGAACGAACCAGATTGACAAAGAAATCATAACATTTTACAAGGCAATTTTACATCTATTTTTAGCTTCAAGGGTGCTACCCCCGATTCCCCGCCAGAGGGGGGCTCCAAATAATCATCGTCACCCCTCCTGGACCCATTTGGTGGCACACATTATGGGTGGTGTTGCTGCCACATTACGAACTGGGTCCTATGCGACAATACTTCTTAATAAAAAAGATAATCAAGCTCCACACCCAACACTCGAGGACCTCCTCGAGCAATATTTTGATAGGATCTCCTGCCCCCTTGTCTTTCTTTTCTTCCCCCATGGGCAGTCGTTGGGGTTTGCGAGGCTGATCTTGCAAAGGTTTAACCAGATCGAGCCCTAACACCTTATATCTTGACCCCGTTGGGTACATGCAAAGAAAAACAAAGAAAAATTTGATTGCTCTGATACCACTGATCCGGATTTAAACAAGAACACAACGAATTACAAATATAACCATAAATACAAAGATGCAGTAGAAACAACACTTCATTTAATTGATATCAAACACTGAAATATGCTTACAAATAGAATGGAAATAAGACTAACTTAGGCGATGGTAGCTTATCTCTAAGTAGAGATGTGGTGGCTACATGTCTCTGAACTGTGTTACAATGAGGCTCAAAGTCCTATTTATTATTGAGAAACAATGGAAAACCATAAACATCCAAAAACCAAACCCTAGGAGATGAAGCACCAAACTATGGGCCCTGTTTGGGTAAATTGGTACGTCGACTTCCCGAGGTCACAACTTTGGCATATGATCTTCGCTTGATATGCACAATACCTCGTTAGAAATATCTATCCAAGGAATACAAATTTTAAATGACTAAGAACGGTCAATGGCCCATGTTGGTCCCAATTTTCCCAAAAAACGTTGTTTAGGGCCTCAAAATGGCTCCAGAAGTCCAGGACCCAAAAAACTACCAAAAATAGTAAATTGTGCTACACATAATGAAACTGAAAAAATGAAAGAAATAGTGGTGGGGGTCCAAGTGGAATAGGCGTGTGGCCATCAATATCCACCTGGATCAAACAAGGAATATTAACAAAATTTAGAAACCAGAAGAAGAAATTGTATAGGGTCAATAGAGGAGGTCGATACCTAGTGTTTTCATGTGGGAATTGGTACATGCACCACTTGGAAACGAGAGAGACTACGCTCCAAAATATTTGTTTCCCATAGTAGTTGGATAGGTGGAGAATACTTGAAAGAATAAACATTTCAGAATGAAATTCTAATAAAAGTAGTCACAAAGAGGATAAACACCATTTTTAAAACCAAATACTATCATCAATAAGGAGTTGTGCAATTTAAAGACGAAAGAAGGGATAAAAACCCTACCTGGAGAATTTTTATGGCATGGAAGCCAACAAAAATTTCCAACTAAATTATTGGGAGCCTAGCCAGCTCAAAGAAATGCAAAAGACAAATATTGAAGGTAAAAGGAAATGAAAACAAGATATATATGCTATCTATTTTATAATTTGTTTCAAGGAATTTTATAATCATATAATGATATCTATGCTTCACTATTCCCTTTGAATCACTTCATACTACTATTTGAAACAAAAGTTATGCAAAATTTTAAAAGCCATGCTTTTTAGGAGTTCAATATTGAAACTATTGTATCTATTCGGATCTCCAAGATCTGAAATTTCATCTTGTGATAACCCTCTAAGTCTTTTTTCCATCCCCAGAATTTAGATCAAGATTGGATTCTTCAAGAAAGAGTTATTCCCAATCTCCCAGGATGAGCTTATTAGAGATTCATTTAGTAGAGTGAACTTGTACGGAGTTGCACGTGTCACTATTTCGACGTTTCACCCTAAACAATGATACCCAAACTACATTCCGTTAAATTTCAGTCACATTTAAAAAAATTCAAATCAGATGCTCCAAGAGAAAATTATGACAATTTTCCATAGGTTACATGTTTGAGCTGAAATTTTGGAGCCTACAAAACCCTAACTTCCTCAGATCATATATCCAAAAATATAGTGAACCAAGATCTGAAATTCATACACAAGGTTCACCAATATTTTAGCTCCACGTGGTTGCAATTTCCACTTCCGAAGCTTTGTAGAAAAAACATTATAGTGAAAATTCCAAGATGACTTGTTTGAGGAAGAGAAACCCTAGAATCCAAGTTGTGATACCAAATGTTATGCAACTAGCTCAAAGAACAGAAGAAAAGATAGATCAATGACCTAAAAATTGTCCTCTTTGAGGGAGAAGCCTCCTTTAAATTACATAACTAAACAATTCTTGGATTATACAAATGATAAGACCTCCTTGGTATACCAAGGAGGTCTTATCATTTGTATAATCCAATAAATGTTTATTTTTGTAATTTAAAGGAGGTTTCTCCCTCAAAGAGGATAATTTTTAAGTCATTGATCTATCTTTTCTTCTGTTCTTTGAGCTAGTTGCATAACATTTGGTATCAGAGCTTTGGATTCTAGCGTTTCACTTCTTCAAACAAGTCATATTGGAATTTACACTATAATGTTTTTTGTATAAAGCTTCAGAAGTGGAAATTGCAACCATGTGGAGCTAAAATATTGGTGAACCCTGTGTATGAATTTTAGATCTTGGTTCACTATATTTTTGGATATATGATCTGAGGAAGTTAGGGTTTTTGCAGGCACCAAAATTTTAGTTCAAAAAAGGTAACCAATGGAAAATCATCATAATCTTCTCTCGAAGCATCCGATTTGAATTTTTTTAAATGTGACTTAAGTTTGAAGGAATATATCTTTTTGGGTATCATTTTTTAGGGAGAAACATCGAAACAGTGAAACGTGAAACTCTGTACAAGTTTGCTCTACTGAACGAGTCTATAATCAAACCATCTTAGGAGATTGGGAATAACTCTTTCTTGAAGAATCCAATCTTGATCTAACTTGTGGGGTTGGAAATAAGATTTATAGGGTTATCACAAGATGAAATTTCAGATCTTGGAGATCCAAAATTACATAGATACAATAGTTTCAATATCGACCTCCTAAAAAGAAAGAAAAAGGTGTTTTTCTTTTAAACTTTTGCATAACTTTTGATTGAAATAGTAGTATGAAGTGATTCAAAGGGAATAGTGAAGCATATATATCATTGTATGATTATAAAATTCCTTGAAACAAAAATAGACACACCTAATAAGCAACCGGAAATCTCTTCTATGATGCATGAAGAAGAGGAGGAAATGCAACATGATATATCAAATTTATAAGACCAAGTGCAACAAATTACGCTGTCACAAAAGGTAACAAAAAATGAATTGGAAGCCATGATGAATGTCGATATATATGGTATAAAAAGGGACATGGGATTTTTTAATGATGGTTTAAAAGTAGACATGGAAGAAATGATGAATGTCAAGATAAAGGGGTTTAAGGAAGGTTTGGCAAAGTTTCTAGAAGAAAGGCTTCCCACTGGTGACATGATAGTCCATGAAAATCATGACGAGGACAAGAGGAATATGAATTATGATTTTAGAGACTCCAATGTTGGGTTTAATAAACACCACATTCTAAATATAAATATGAGGAAGTTTGATGGCAAGGAATCAATAACATGGATACTACAGATGGAGCAATATTTTGATGTCCATGATGCACAACACACAAAAGGTATGCATTGCAACTTTATATTTAGAACCCAATGAGTTTGTATGGTATCGATGGATTTTTTCTCATAAACGACTTGTCACTTGGTCAATTTTTACAGAGGAAATGATAACACATTATGAGGATAAAAAGAAAAACACCTTCTTTATCCAATTGATAAATCTCAAACGAAAGGGTTCAATGGTGGAGCACATTGAGGACTTCCAAAAATTGAATATCAGGGTAACCAATATTTGAGAGGAGCATATGATTGATTTCTTCATAGGGACATTGAATGATAATATCCAACATGAGGTCTGCCTTTGGGAACCTGATTCATTGGAGAAGGCATTCATGGTGGAAATAAAATTTGAAAGAAAAATTATGGAGACAAGGAATTCTACCACTCACAATTATAAATATGGAAGTGTTTCTACTCCTAGCTCTCCACAACCTACAAGGTTGACGCCACAAAAATTAGAGGAAAAAGAGAGATAAAAGGATTTCTTACAAATGTTATATCAAATACAGTAAAGGTCATAAGTGTGTTAACAATAAATTATTCTACATAGATTGTGAAGGGGAGGAAGAAAAGGAACAAGACACATTAAAAGAGGAGGATATACGTCAAGAACCAACCCCTGATAAAGAAGAAATGAATACGACCATACCTTGTGATGCATTGGAAATAATCACCACTCCTCAAATCCTCAAGATAAAATGATATGTCAAGAAGAAAAAGGTAATAGTGTTGATTGATTCAGGTAGTACTCATAATTTTACTTATTGTAAGATAGACAAGGAATTTAATTTCTTCCTATATCTAGCACTAGAGTGTCAAGTGATGGTTACAAATGGAGGAACTATAAATTTCTTTGGAAAGTGACATAATATCAAGTTAACCATGGGAGAATATGTATTGAATAGTCCAATTCTTTCCATTCCAATGGGTGGTTTTGATGTTGTACTAGGAGTCCAATGGTTACAATCTTTGAGGATGATAGATTTTAATTTTCCAGAACTTTTCTTGAATTTTTTTTAGGAAGTAAAGGAAGTTGAATTAAGGGGTATCACAGGGAAACCAGGAAAGTCAATGAGGTCTAATGGCATGATAAAAGTTCTGAAGAAAGAACAATGAGGCGTAATAGCACAATTATTCTCACTAGAAGTTTAAACATCAAAATAATCTATTTCTCCATATCTCCAAAATGTCTTAGACAATCATTCCAAGGTATTTGAGACTCCCAAAGGCCTCCCACCTATTTGTGATCATGATCATGCTATTCAATTGATTCTAGAAAGTGTTCCTCCAAACATCAGACCTTATAGATATCCCTATGACCAATGGAGTGAAATTGAAAGCATGGTTGCAGAAATGGTAGAGGATGGTATAATTCTATCTATTCAAATTCTTTCTCTACTGCAGTAGTATTGGTGCACAAGAAGGATGGATCATGATGTATGTGTTCGAATTATAGGGAGCTCGAAAAGCTCACTATTAAATACAAGTTTCCCATTCTTGTCATTGATGAACTATTGGATGAATTACATGGATATATTTACTTCACCAAGCTGGATCTTAGTTCAAGATATCATAAAATTAGAATGAAGACTGAAGACATTCCGAAAACAACATTCAAAACTCATGAGAATCATTATGAATTTTTGGTCATGCCTTTTTGCCTTACTAATGCACCTTTCAAATTTCAAGGTTTGATGAATTCCATTTTCAAACCCTTCCTTAGAAAAATAATCTATGAAAAGTCTTGGGAGGATCATTTTCAACATGTTGACAGGGTGCTTAAAGTATTGGAGGAGAAATAATTATATGCAAAAACCTCCAAATGTTTCTTTGGAGTACATGAGGTGGAATATTTGGGTCATATTATATCTCATGAGGGTGTTAAGTTAGACCCTAAAAAAATTAAATCCATTAAGGAATGGAAAATCCCCACAACCATAAAGCATCTTTGAGGATTTCTCGGGTTTACAGGGTATTATCACAAGTTTGTTAAGAATTATGGGAGAATAACAACACCTCTAACAACATTAATAAAGAAAGATGCATTTTCTTGGACTCCATAATCAACTAAGGTGTTTGAACATCTTAAAGAGGAAATGTGCCAAGCATCATTCTTATCTATTCCTGACTTCAAAAAAGCTTTTATTGTGGAAGCAATGCCTCGGGAAATGGAATTGGTGTTGTTTTAATGCAAGAAGGAAGACCCATTTCTTTTGAAATTTGTCCAATCAAAGGAAATAATTTACACAAACCTATTTATGAGAAGGAAATGTTGGTAATACTGCATGCAATAAAGAAATGGAGACCTTCCCTGATGGGAAGACACTTCAGGGTAATAACACTTCATGATAGTCATAAATACTTTTTGGAACAAATATTATCTTTAGAAGAGCAAGAAAAATGGGTCACAAAGATGTTGGGTTATGACTTAGAAATCATCTACAAAAAATGGAAGAAACTTTTTGTTGTATATGCACTCTCAAGAAAGGATGAGGATGTGGAAGCATTGCTTTGTGCCATTTCTATTATCCAACCTGATTGGATAACCAAAGCAAGGGATGAATGGAAAATGATGAAGAGGTGTGGAAACACATTCAAACGTTGCAACAAGATCATGGTACATTTGATACATTTAGTTGGAAAAATGATTCATTATGGTACAAAGATCGCTTATATATTTGTAAGAATTCCCAACTCGAGCAAAAGATTCTTTTGGAATTGCAAACCTCCCCCTTAGGAGGGCACTCAGTATTTTTAAAAACTTACAACAAGGTCGAGAAGGATTTTTTTGGGATGGCCTTAAATATGATATTCAAAAGTTTTTGGCAGAATGTTTAGTTTGCCAATAAAATAAAGTCGAGACAATTAAGACCCTAAGTCTGTTACAACCTTCAGCCATTCCAAGTCAGTGTTGGGAGGAGCTCTCAATGGATTTTATCATAGCTTTACCCAAGTCTGAAGGAAAGAGTGTCATCACGGAGGTATTTGATAGAATTACCAAGTATGCACACTTTTGTGCATTATCTCATCCTTTTAAATCCAGTATAGTTGCTACTACATTTATGGAAACAATTCAAAGCTACATGGAAACCCAAAGATTACTGTAAGTGACAAATATCCCATTTTCATTGGAAACTTCTGGGCGAAATTATTTTCTTGTCTTGGTATTGAATCAACTCATAGCTCATCTTATCATCCTCAATCTGACAGGAAAAATGAGATAGCAATCAAATGTTTGGAAGGATATATTCATTGCTTTGTATTCGATAAACAAGAATAATGGGTTAAGTGGTTACCTCTAGCTAAATGGTGGTATAACACTTCTTTCCATAATGCAGCAAAAATGACCCCATTTATGGAACTTTATGGATATAATCCACCATCCATTACATCATATTTAAGATAAAATTATGAAGTTCAAGCAGTGGAGTATCACATTGAACATCAACAACAAGTTCTCCAACTCATAAAGGATAACCTCACTTTGGTGCATAATCAAATGAAATAACAAGAAGATCAACATCATAGTGAAAGAAGTTTTGATGTAGGCAACTAGGTATTTTTACGGCTACAACAATACAAACAAATGTCCCTTAAGAAAGATACGAAGGATACTAAATTATCACCCAAGTACTATGGTCCTTACAAGGTGTTGCAAAATATTGGTACTATGGCATACAAATTGGAGTTGCCTACACCTTCCCGAGTACACCCAATTTTCCACGTTTCATGCTTAAAGAAGATTATTGATGACAAGCTCCTATTTCAACTAGTGTTGCCAAAACTTAATGAAGAAGGAAAAATCATATTTAATCCTGAAGCAATCACGGAAACAATAACCCGACAACTACAAAATTGATTAATTTTAGAGTATCTCATTGAGCAGAAGAAGTTACCTGCTAAAGACTCCACATGGGAGTATGAGAATTTTATACAAAAGCATCCGGAACTAATCAAGCATTGAGGAATTTGTTTTTTTGAAGGAGAGGGCCATTTTAGGTCCCTATAATACTAGTGTATTCTTCTTATTGTTATTGTTTGTGTAGTCCCCTATTGTTATTTTTGTGCCCATGTACCCCCCATGTTATTATTGTTGTGCCCCATAAAATCCCATTATTGTTAGTGTTATGCCCTTACATTATTATTATTATGTAGGATTTTATTATATTGTGACCCCTTAGACTATTATAGATACCAAGGGGATCTTATCATTTGTATCATCCAATAATTATTGATTTATGTAATGTAAAGGAGGTTTCCCCCTCGAAGAGGACAATTTTTAAGTCGTTGATCTATATTTTCTTCTATTCTTTGAGTTGGTTGCATAACAATCTATGTATGGTTGTGTGACCTCATGGTGTTATGTATTGGTAGGATGTAGAATTGAGAAGTGAAGGCATTCAGTGTTTGAAGAACCCATATATATTAAACTATGATTGGGGGTAAGGGATATGTGGCCCTTATTGATATAAATGTTTTATGGAATTTCCTTATAGTGCAAGGATTAAGCTAACAACTTTGCCAAGGATACTTACATGTGGGTATACATGTATTTAACAACACATAATATATACATGTATATATTAAAATCAAAATAAATAGTATTAAAATATGTTCATGATTCCAATGTACTTATACAGTAAATACCAAGGGAAAGGAATAACTTGAAAGTCGTGGTACCCTGCTGGCATAAGTTGAAAAAATGAAAAGTGGGAATGGAACCAACCTATAGATTTGTTTCAAGTATAATTATAATGAAGGATGCATGTAAATGATTAAAATTTCCTAGCTTTTCTTGAACACAAAAAATTGAGTATATTTCTCAGAGACCTCTTTGGTAAAAACAATAAAAAAATTCTTATGTTCCTTTTGGTTATAAATAAAGAAAATAAGGTTTTCATATTTTTTTGGGTTTCAAAGGAGGGATGTTAGAGAAGATCCTAGAGAAGATAGATGAAATGACCTTTGAATATTATCACAAGCCTTTCATAGAGGGTCTACAGATGGACATATTACTAGACCGAATACAATTTTTCCATTTTTGTTCTCTGAGATAAAAATTCTTGAGCGACCAGGAGGATATGTATGTGTTTGCTAATTTATTTTGCATGCATCTATTGTTGATAGAATTTCTTTTTGGACACGGAAACAGATTTTTAGAGGCCTAGTATTTTGATCTTTTTGGATGGATATATCAGCCCAGTTTTTAATGCACTATAATGCATATTCATAATGTAATTTTCTTGTATATTAATGAAAATTACAATTTTTTTTAGAGGAAAAGAACATTGATCCTTCTCAGGGTAGATTCGTGATAAATTTGGATCTATACTAGTATAATGTATACAAATAACTAAAATATACATACATATATATAGAAAGATATAAAGTAAATAATTTGTATCGAGTTAAAAAAACAATATAAGTCATAATAAAATAATTTGAATTTATAATCTATGTTTTATTAGTCTTTTCATAACAAGAATTACAATGATCAATCATTGACTTTTGTATTAGTTATACTTTAACTATAAATATCTAATTCTTTACGAATATAAATTATTATAAAAATATTTATTTATTTATATATATAATTTATTAGTGAAAAGATTAAAATTTATTGGAAAATTGAATTGAAAATAGAAAAGAAGGAACAGGAAAGAATGAAAAATTATTAAAGAAATTAAAGAATAAATTAAATAAAAAACAAAAATTTAACTAATGGAAAAAAGCTAAAAACTATTGAAATTCGATTTTTCTGCTTGAAACTCAGCTCACACGGCTTTGGATTGACAGTGAATGGGTGCACTATTAAGGCACTCATGATAGGTCACTGGTTCAAATCCCCCGGGTGCTTACCTACCAAAAAAAAAAGAATTTTCTACTTTGAACTTTTATATTGTGAATATTTTTAAGAACATTATATACATTATAAGGTATACAATATAGATATTATAATATTTCATATATTTATTATTGATATAGCATATAATTTATATTTATTTTACTTCTTATCAGTTGCATAATATTAATAATTAATACATATGAGATGGTATAAGGGATATGTTTTATATGAGGAATATACATGTTATTGTCCTCTAAGGACTATTTATTCTCAAAACATGGTTCAAATCCATCACATAAAATCCCATCATGGTATTTGCATGAATTGAACCCTTGTTTGGATGATATTAATCATTCCTTCCAACTACGCAAAATAAACCCAATAAGAGATTTATTTTCCTACCAACTATAACTAACTATTAAACTAAAACTCTCAAAGGTGAACATTTTCCAGTATACCCCAAAATTTTTCAAAAGCTCATGCACCATCCAATTCCAATTTGTAAGACATGATTAAATGATCCCAGAGTTGCTCCATATGTGCAACAAACAGGTTGATTTTTTGCAAGGGAAATTAATATGTGGCACAAATCAATTACTATCCATATCTTTGAAAACAAAATCTCATGAGTGAAGGTTATGTGATGGGGAAAAGGTGTCAAATCCATTAATAACTATTTCTCCAACTCTTTACAAGGTTCCTTTATCAGTGTTAGGTCTCCAAAATTTCATTCATTTCACTCTCATTTCTTTCACTTTACTTCATAATTTACCATATTCTACATCTCCATAACCATGCACTAAGACCATCTTCATAACTAAATATGGGTTTAGACACATTATTTTCCAATACATTTATTTTGGTAGTTTATGTGAATTTATGGTTAATTATTAAAAATAGCATGTATTCACTTATATATAAAGGTTGGATGAGTTTTGTGATGTGTGTAGGCATATTTGAAGATTCTAGGACAGTCATATTGGCCTCTGAAACTCAAATTCGAATTTCCTCTTTAAACTATTGAGGATTTGAGCAAGATTTGAGTAGATAAAATTTTAAGGATGGATATTTATTTGAAAGTTTAGAAACCTTGGTGAATCTTAGTAGTCTTTAATATGGAAACTATAAAAATTTTAGTGATATCTTTGTAAAAATATTCAAATTTCTAATGATTTTACATATAGTTTCTACAAAATTTGGACGATTTTTAATGTAAAATAATTTTGTTTTGTAAAATTTGGACGAATCACTTTTAGAAAAAAATGGAAAATGGTGAATTTTTTTTTTTGGAAAAAGCATGCAAAATTAGCCTACTTGCAAATATTATCCCCTAAAATATTCCCTAGATTTGAGATCATTAATCAAGCACAATTCATGGAGAAAGGTCATGGAAGTTTTCATAAGTGTCTCTTATCAAATCTAGGAGAGATTTGTGAGAAGATAGGAAGATTGTTTATTGCTAGATGTAAACACATGGTTGTAACCACATGAGATATTGTGGATCTAGGAGAGATTTATGTATCTACATTTATGAGTTAGTTCTCTTAGTTTTTGTATAAATAGAAGTGTCTTCTCATCTTAAAAGGTGCAAAAATATTGGGAGCTATGTTCATACTTCAATGTAGAGTTTTGGATGTTAAGGATTGGCACTATACTTATGATTGATGTAATGAATACTATTGTAGTTCACTTTGACATGGTGTTTGATCAATAGTTTTCTCAAATTTCCACCTTTAATGCATTTTATAATCACCAACTAATGAGTATGAGATGCATTTTAATGCTTCATTTATTTAAGATAAAGTAGTTGATTATATGATTCATTTAAGTCTTTTAATTGGATGCATTGTTTACATTATTTTATGCTCATTCCATTTATGTTTTTTTGCAAGCCAAGCATTATTGATTTAATGCTAAGTCACCTGACACGGGGATTCGGGACACGTAGGATTCGGGATTCGTGGTGTCGGATTCGGACACGCTGACCCCCCAGAACAGGACATGTTAGGACACGTTATATATTATTTTATTAA